>CM055974.1:47480000-47700000 GCA_029531755.1 Holothuria leucospilota
GGGAGCTGTATGGGCTCCCTGGGTAGACACTGTTGAATGTAGGGCTACAGTGGAGGAAAAATTAATTGGTTTTAAACTACGCAGTTTTTCATCTCGCTTCGCGCTTACTTTTCATTTGTGCTCATTTATTATTACTTTCTACAAATATCAAAAGACAAATGAGCATTATGTGATGCTTCACGGCGCTGTTTTTATAAAGGATTAAAAACGATCTTAAGTTTGATTTCAATGAGACCATTGCATGGCAGATCAGACTTAAGATTTTAACTCCTTACTAGACAAGACCCCGGTCTGTGTAGCTTTGCACATTCAATTTCATTTAAATACAGAGGATGAAGGTTCTATTGCCTACAATTTGTGCACACTCCAGAACTTCCGGAGGCGCAAGGGGCTTCGCCTGAGACTTCCACTAGACCTCACCAGGGCCTGTTTGGGACCCGCTTTATGGGAAAGCTTGCGCCCTCGCTTTCTGTGGCCCGCTAGTGGATTATGACTATCAAAACGGCCAGTCAGAGGAAAAAGTTTCCCCACCCCTGGTCTAAATGATCATAGGTCTAAGAGTATGGTGGACTATTGGTTGAGGTGTTCTACTTGTGATCCAAGGATTGCTGGTTCGACTTCTGCCTGGCTCTTTACGTTGCGTCCTTAGTAGGGCTGGAGGACTCGAAACCGGACTTGACCTCAAGTCCAGACTAAAGTCCCCTCTTTTTGGACTTTGACTTTGACATGATCTTAGTTTTAGGAAGATTTATTAGTTCCTTATCAACATCTTCACAACCACTTAATTTGGTCTGTGATACGGTAGTGAAGGGCATCAGGAAGCAATTGCATGCATGTGCATACAACTCTGATAATGCTTAATGCTGACTCTTTTATGTGTATAAGTGTGTATGTGTCTGTCTTTTTGTGGAAATAGGGTGGGAAAAGCGAAGTTGTTGGTATCTGGAAGTATGTTTTCAGTGTTCCCCACAAGGGGTGGAGTGGAAATTGCCGCCCCCTGAAATAGCGCTCCGCCCCGCCTCCGAAAAAAAGTTGACAATAGGCTACTGCTTTTTCGAATGAAGGCCGATCCACACATATTTTTAAACAACTGAAGTGATAAATTTGTAAAATGGTACCTATGAGTACTGGGTAGGATCTGTCAACTTGAAAAAGACAGCTAGTCAGCGGAGTCCCTCACATAACAACGTGCTTCGCCATCGCCTGTGCTCTTTGCACTTGACCGCCTCTCTTGAAAATCTGTGAACACTGATTTTTGTAGTTTTCTTTGGGGGACCGTAGATTAGATGGATTAGCAAAGGCATGATTGAATCCAGTAGTAGGTCCTGATTACTACAGCAATCTCCTCTTACACAGGCTACAGTTAAGGCCTACATTGTGTTACCTGGGTTAGGCCTATGGAGGATATCATAAACTACATTGTTTATGGTACTGTTGTGGACATGTAATTGATCAGTTTTTTACTATAATTTCATTCAGTTTGAAATGAGGTTTCTCTAATGTGTTTGGTCAGTTTGTCGTAGCATATTGAGCTTTGTGCTAGCTGGGAGCTTTTCAAAGCCAAGTACCTGAAAATTTTACAATTTTGGACTTGGACTCGGACTTGGACTCGAGAACACTGGACTCGGACTTGGACTTGGACTCGAGCCCTCGGACTTGGACTCGGACTTGACCTTATGGACTTGGACTCGGACTTGAAGTCGAGCTTGGTGGACTTGGTTACAGCCCTGGTCCTTAGACACTGCATCTGTTCAAGTAGGAGTTAAATGTATACATTTGAATTAAATTGTCCTCGGCGGTGCCGTTAGAGCTGTTGCTGCACTGGAGGGATTGTCTCAGGGTCGATTTATCGTTTAGCAGGGAAAATATGTGCTATGCCTTCGTTTAGGATTGCCTATATATTTGCTCGTTACAATTCAAAAGTTATTATTAAAATATTATCCCTTTTTGGGTGGCACTAATTTTTTTCTGTTCGATGGCATCTTGACAATGCCAAATAATGTTTTTCATTGTTTGAAGGGAAAATAGTTTACGATTTAGAAGACCTGTGGTAATGCGTCAGACTTGTATCAGTTCTGTCAGTCTGCACAGAAGAGTGTTTTAAAAGGGTACCGATAAACCACTAATTCCCCTTTACATATTTGTAGGTTTTAGCTTATTACAGGTATTAGTAAATATCTATAGTGTATTCCATGCTTGTATGGGAAATTGATAAAAAGTAGAAGTTTGAGCCCATTTGATTGCCAAAGGACGGAGTTACTCAACCCTTGCTTTTAAATATTGTTTATTAAATATACATTTCTTGGCGTTAAGCTTCAATTAGATTTGTTTATTCTATTATTTGAATCTGACCTCTGTGCACTGCGAGACTTATCATTCTCACAACATGATCCTTTAATGGAGAAGTGTGGACCCTTTCTTCTCTCTCCGCTGAATGATGTTGAATCGAGGCCTTGGATGCGCAGGTTATGATCAATTGTAGAGAAGCTTCATACTTGTGAATGATTCGACCGACTGATCCACGTCAGGCTTCATGCCGACTGAGCGCTTCGGTGAAAGATCCATTACTTGAGTACTGACCAGAATTAAGACGCCTGGACGAGATAAGATTGTCTTCCCCGCTAGATAAATGCCAGTAGTTGGAACGGCCTTTACGACTATCGTAAAGTTTACCCCATGTCATTTGTAATATCATTCAAAGAGTGTATATTTGGTATAAAGTACACAGTCAAAGTTGACAGAGATTACCTAAAATTCATCAAAAGCGCTTTCTAAATGATAATCATTGCGGCTTCTCATAAGCTCAAAAATAAGAAAACAAGATTTGCCTAATGAACACCATAATTAACGGGGTTGGGGTAAAGGGGAGAAGCACTGGCAAGAAAGTTAGAACCAATTCATCTTCTCTGCCCGGCCTAATATTGTATAGCGACAACCTCATGACTTACAGAATAACGAAAACTTCTTATGTGGCATAACATGTAGGTCATGGACCAAATGAACTTCAAGGCACCCCTCGTCCCCCAACCAATATTTTTGGAAACCTTTAGGTCCCCTGAACAAGAAATTAAGAGGTAACAGTAAATATTCAAAATGGCCTCCAAAAATCAAATGAACGCAAAATTATGAATATTTTGATCAGATAATAACAACACACACGCACTTAAGTAAATTATCCATTTCATAAGCAGTATGTATATGCTACGATATGGGCACTTCATATGACACTTATGAATGAGCTGAAATTGTAGATCTTCATGTTGCTATACGTGACTCACCTGCGGGACACGGGTTAGGTTCAACCGTAATGTCATCAACAGCTATATCACAGTAATACTCTCTAATTGAGTAGCTGCCTTCAAAGATAATCTGAAACACAAACAAAAGAAGTCACTTAACTTTCCATGCCCAGTTCAGTAATGCTAAATAGTAGGCATAAGTAAAATGAAAAGAACAGACCACCATGGACACTGTAATGACTCCGGTTGCATAAAGCCAAACCCCCTTAACATGGTCCTTTCATAACTTGCTTCGTGAAAAGTATTTTTAGTCAACTTACGTGAACAGGCTCAGAAGATGGGGGTATCTCCATCCATCCATTAACCCATTCTCCTTCTGGTGTATCTCCAAAATGGCTCCAGTTTGGGTCAAAACCGAGTCTATGACCCCATTCTTTGATGTAGACGTTCAAAAAGTCCTGACTATTCGCGTACCTACTATACTTGTAAAAGAAGAATTTCAAGCATCTAACAGTAGATGATGCCTGGAGAAGTGGAGACATAATTCGAGCACGGTCATCAAATCGCAAAACCCAGTTACTGCAGTCCATAAGTGCGTAAACTCCTGACAAGAGTAAGGTAATATTTGTTAATATACACTACATAAAACATGATAGCATTAATGTTATATTGAAACTAGTTTACCACCCCACCCTTTTACCAAGACCTTGACTTTAATTCATTCAAGTAGGCGTCACAACGGTCTTCAAAAATGACGGTATGTGACATTCTCTTAACGTGCACTCTGGCGAATTTTTCTAATATATTATGAGGCTCTCAAGATTGTGCTTTCCTGCGGTCCGGCAATCTTTTTAAAACTTCTAATTAAATGTGGTTTTCTTGCAATATGTTAACGTACAACGGAAGTACCAACGTCTCGTTAAAGAAGATAATCGCAAGTGTTTTACCCGATGAAATTCCTAAATGTTGTCTCCCATCACTTTACAATGTAAAGCATGGTTTATAACAACAATGTACCATTAAGTTCAATGACCTTTCTTTAAAAGTTAAATATTGGATTGGGAACAAAAGTCAAGCCTTGTCAATCGCAATATGTTCGGAATCAACACTGTGGCCGAGTGGAAAAAAGCAGTGGCTTGGCAACCGGGAGGTTTGGGGTCGATCCCCTGCTGTGTCAAAGTAAGGTGGGTTTTTCATCTAAGAGCAATCTGCGGTTTTCCCATCTGAACTGGCCTTTCAAATTCAAAAGAGACCAAATTTGATCTAAATTGTTAAGTTGGTTAGCCACCCGACGTAAAGTTGTAATTCATAACCCTTACAAGCTTCTCCCACATTTTTGGTCGCTTAGCGTCGTAAACTAACTGCTCTTCAAGGCCTGGTTAAGGCATGAGATTGCGTGGAAACGATAAGCCCCCGGTAAGACTTTCTTCTTACACACAATCTCTGCCATGGCCGTCCTTGACGTTAGTCCACTAGACCGTCTCATGGTACGATGGATAGGGTGATAAATTTTCTCCCCAACTTTGGGGATTCTTGAATTGACTTTTATATTTTCATCTGGTAATTTTTCTTTCAAGACCCTTATTTATTACCCCTTCCTTATTAAACACCCCAACTTTTCCCCAAAATTGGCGCTACTGCTTATGCTGTTAAAAATGTATATATCTACATACAGGGAAAGCAACCTACTTAACGTCATTTCTCATGGACACCCCTCCTGTAAATCTTTTAAGTAAGATTTTCTTCAGCCTCTCTTAATGATTTGGCATGCTTTGTATCTGTGCATATCGACACAAAATTGACATTCACTTTGTTGCTTCTTAATGCTTTTACCATCTGCATTTCCTTTTGTATGGTCTACATTTGGTCCAGATCCGTACGATCGTGTTGGTCCCGAGTGTCGACGCCAGTCAAAGATATCATCAATTGCCTGTTCATAACCACACCAGTCTGTTTCAAAGTCACAGTTGACGCTTTCAGCAGGTTCTGGCCGTGTGGTTGGTGGGGCCGCAGTGGTCACGACTACAGGACAAACGAAAACAAAACATCCACGGCATAGTGCACTTGGCGATAACTGGCCAGAACGTATCTCGACTTAGCATAGGCCAATCATAAGTTGTGAAATCGTTAGAAGGGCACAAGTACTTTAAAATATTGCCCCAGTCGGATTTGCCACAGGCTGCTGCACATTAAAGTAAAGTCTCAATCATATGTGATTGCATCATGATTTCTACAGCATCTGTTGTAAATCCTGCTCAAGATACATCGTTCTGCAATATGCGGATGTTTCATGAACTAAATAGCCTGTGATTGGAAGTTTACATGAGATTATTCTTTACAAATTAGCAGTAAAAAGTCCTTTCGTCTTAAAAACCAAACAATTAAGTCAACACAAAAAAGGAATAGAATTTGGCAGCATACCCTGCTTAACCTCGAAAACAGGTTGATGACGTCATTGACGATACTTACGCACCACCCACTCTGCATCATGTATTTTCCGGGCCGGTGGTGTATGTACCGCCCATCTAAATTCTGTTTCAATAAGTCAAACTATTTTTAATTGCGTAAAATTGTGATATTTATGCTAGATGCTGTAAATTCTACCAGCCATTTGTAGTAGGTGCCGTGAAATAAACGGGAAGATAAGGTGAAGGGAGTGAAAAATCCTGTCATACCTTAATTTTACAAGAAAAAGTTTATTTCGTATTTATAGAAAGGCATTTTAGGCTTAAATTTGCATGGATGGTTAAGTGAGGGAAAATCACCTTATACTTTCCTAACGAAATGAAATATTTCAAAGATGTAATATTAAATCGTGAAGGTATATTCAAATTTGCAAGCCTAAATATGCCCAAGGGAAACCATGCAGCGTTCAAGTATTAGTAGCTTATTAACTTAGTCCTACTTACATTTGTCTAGAAACCAGAACTTACAGGAGTTAAATGAAAAGTATAACAGAAAATCCCAAATGGAGAACCAGTTGAAAAAATGAAGAGCACAAAGATTTGTCACAACAGTTTGATTCGTAGAAGAAAGAAACCTCTCAAAAGCAGGCTGGTCCGAGCATCCTCGGCCTTTGGCATCGATGTGATTGATCCGTCACAGTGTATACAACATAGTATGGTCGAGCTTAGTTCAAAGTTATTTCACCCTCATATCGTTCTTTTGGGATAAAAAGTATCACACGTGAAAAGGAAATACGGTACCAAAGAAAATCTTCATTCAAACCTCTGACAGATTACATTACCAGGAAAGGATCAGCCCTTCACTCATTTGAAGCAAATGTTCGGCACTACTTGTAGAATTGGAACAAATTTACTCCACTGGGATGTCCTTTCGACCTTGTTACACGATATTATAACATATGTACTGCAAGTCATTATTAATGAAATCGTTGTAAGGGAACTTGCCACACTCACTTAGAAGAAAAGCACCTGTTCATCCTGGGTTAATTTCTATTAATTTCACAGTAGCTCGAAATGAGACTCATCGAACAAAGAAACCTTGGCCTCTGTGTCGACAGATTACAAGGAATGATCCGCCTCTGTGCCCAGTTAACTCGTGCTATAACGTTGGATCATGGTAAGACACACTGGCAGCGAACTGACCTCAAATGCTAAAGCTAACTCCTTGCTAAATTCAGTATGAAATGCCAAGCCACGAAGGTATATTGTTAAAACTTAAATCCAAAAATTGCCAGGGCTGTAACCGAGGCCTAATCCGATTCCGAACCAATTCCGATTCCAGTGGCCCCAATTCCGGGTCAATTCTGAGTCCGGTGACCCGAGTCCAAGGCGAGTCCGAGTCCAGAGGACGCGAGTCCAGACCGAGTCCGAGCCCATCCCACTATTAAATGTGCAATAAAGCACTTAGAAATTGGTTATGGGTAGGCAAGGTTTACTTAAAAATGTTCTAGCTAACTACCTTTCAGGCATACCAATACTCTTAATGCAAGAGAGTGAAATTCACTCCAAAAGAGACTGTAGTTTGAGACCACACCCAGTAAGAGTGAATTTCACTCGGGGTGGAATGAAAACTCACTCGAAGTAGAGCGATATATCATTCCATGTGAGTGAAGTATCGCTCTATTTGTAGTGAATTTTCACTCCACCCGAGTGAAATTCAATCTAACTATGAGTGGTCCCAAACTACAGTCTCTTTTGGAGTGAATTTCACTCTTTTGCATTTAGAGTGAATGATACAGTTTTAATAGAAAATGAACCGTGCTCCTCATCTTTTGATGTGAGATTAAAGTCACAAACCTGAAACCCACTTCATCTAAGCTTCTTTAAAGTGGACTAGACTGGACTCGGCTCCGAGTCCGAGTCCAGTTGCATGCCATTTCAACCAATTCCGATTCCAGAATCTCCGATTCAGGGCCAAGTGGGAGCCCACGAAAAACCGGACTCGAGTCAGGAATTGAGTCAGAGTCCGCACTCGGGGATTACAGCCCTGAAAATTGCTGCTGACAGGCCCTTAGCCAGACAAGGCACTGAAGGTGACTAGATGGCTTCCAGGGGAACGATTACTTCAGGGGGTACATGCGATATGTAAAAGTGTGTTAAACTAATGACGACTTCAACTTGAAGCTTTCCATAAGAGAACAGTTTTACCTCCCTAATCCCCCCCCCCCGCCCCCTTAAATACGGGACTGATTTCACCGGTGCCCTTTGTGTAGATAGATAAAAATACGGGATAATAGAGAAAATCATGAAGACATGTTATCTCATCTTTCCTTCTGTTTTACTTTAAATCAATTGACACGAGGTATCGATCAGTATCCGTGATCACGACGGCGGAGCTCACTGGCGGAGGCCGTTCTATTCAGCCAGTCTAGAACGAGACTTCGCACGTCAGGTTGTTCAGTAGTTCTCGTTAAGTAAGTTGTCCCTAGGGGACGTATCGCTCCTTAAAGGAGCAGAACTCCTTCGGGAGTATTGTTTGGTTTCCCCCCTGGCCCTTCGCCAGAGAGGTGAGGGGGCTTTTGAGAAAAGCGTATCGATTCGACTGTGTGTTGTAAGCACTTGTCTATCTGGTGATGAGCACTACACAATTACCGACAATGAAGTCATCAATTTGTTTCCGTAATTTCTCGTATTCATTTCGATAATTCCTCACTTTAAACAGGTGTTTCAAAGTGAGTTCAGAGTGACTACATTCACCTTCCATCTTCAAGTGAAAAATACTTCTATAACAAAGTCTCAATACCCTATTCTTAATCCAACCAAGGAACGTCTTATCATCGTACAGGTAACTTCTCACACAGTAAATTAACTTACCATCTGGACATTCTTGAGAAGCGTATAGCATGACGTCATCAAGCGCTACATCATCCCTCTCTTTAACTCCATTCTGAGCTTCAAAAATTACCTTCAGGTGTGTCCAAGAAATGTTTGAGAAAGAAAATTGAGTATCACAAAGGTTGATAACGGAAGGAGCAGTATTGTGCAATAGGTAAAAAGGTCAAACAGTAACACTTTCCCGTGCGTAACGAGCGACCATGACATATAAGCATAAACTATGCAGCTTTGCGTATTGGCCTACAGTACAGTGTTAGGCTACAAAAATTGCTGTGACAATAGCACACGAGCGCCGATAGTTTTACCCCGGGTAACAGTGGCGCCACCAGGATTTGGTGATGGGGGGGCAGAACAGATGACGTCATAATGCCACCTCAGTCCCACCCCCAAGTCTGTGTAGTTTGTACTACCATCTATACCGGTAATGGCTGCACGCGAAGCGCTCTGTAAAAAGTTTTGGAAAAGGTATAACGGCAAATACGTACTTTCAACCTTCCACGTCATGCTACAAATTAGATTGAAAGAGCCCATAGCCCTATACAGAGGTTGGAGATATACTTCTGTTTTTTGGAAAAGTGTTGTGATCAGAATAGTTGCATGTATTATAACCTTAATGAAATGGAGTGAAAACCGTGACGAATGCGAACGAAGCGTGCCGAAATTTTTCATTAAATAAGATTACCATGACAAAACCTACATTCATGCTCTGCATCGAGACACGTTCAGCTCCCCAACAAACCTATTTACCAATTACAAAGCCTGTCTTCTACCTGAGAATTCGTAAATAGCTTTCAACTTTTGTTGCTGAGCTTCTGCGGGAGTTGCTACGAAAATTATTGATAATAAGGACAATACTGAGGTAAGGTTTGAAGCCCGCGGAACTCGCAAAAATTTTGATAGTTTGCGAAGGATTTGCGATAATTCTGATAGTTTGAGAACCATTTGTGATAGAAAATGGTTACAATAGATCCATCACTCAGTCGAGAACACACCTCACCTTACCCCCTACAAAATTGTATAGGTTAAACGCCTTTTGAGGATCTTTTAAAATTTGCAAAAAAAAAAAAAAAAATGTGAAATCGATTGGGGGAACGCGCCCTCCATGCCCTCCGTGCCGGCGCTACTGCCGGGTAATTCTACCTTAGGCTGTCTTCACAGGTGTCTCAGAATTTGTCAGAGATGGAGGGCTGTTATCAATTGATGATATTCGACTCTGAAATGTTTCTCATTTGAAATGTTCCTTGCACAATGGAGTCTAAAACAGCCAGAAATTTGGCCGAACTGGTTTACGTTAATGCAAGGTCTATAGGCCTTACTACGAGACTGTGGTAAAGTGGTGCATATCTAACGATAAGAGGCATGTATTAACTCGAAGTGTAGCATTGATCATTTGGAAAAAAATCTTAGGTTAAAGAAAGTCGTCCTCCCTTATGAAACCAACATGAGATTTAGTTTACATAAGAGAAGAAATGTGATCTGACGTGTTTGCTTCCCTTATACAGGCAAAGTCGTCCTTATTCATTACCTGCTCAATACACCGACCCAATCCGTGATACTCCAGCTTGCTGGGTGTGTCTTATAGGGCGACATTGACTGGGCCTATCCTGCATGTGTTACAGGTTGGTGCATTGTGTACGTATGCATGACCATTTGTTTTGGTTCTTTACGGACCATACCTCAATCAGCACTACGCATAGGCTCAAACACTGCGTGGTTGGTAAGTAAGCTAACGCTAAAATTTAGGTAAAATGGGTTTACATCAATCGTGATTTACTATTACGTGAAAGGTGTATACATTGCAGCACTATATTGAATATAAACAATGATGTTGTGGAAGAGAATCAGTTTTCTTCCGACGTGGTATTCTTTTTATCCCTTTTTTACTCAGGCTGATCTCCGTCTGTATGCTTTAACACGGATTTTACCGGAGCGTATGCGTATGTGTCCTACTTGCGTTGTTAGTTGACCTCATCAGAAAGGTCACTAACGCATGCGCAGATATTATCTTTGAACTGGCTTATACCCATGCATCATCAAATTCGCAGACGACACTACAGTTACTCAGATTATCAACGAAGATGGGCTATCGTAATAACGTAGTTTTCGTCGTTAATGGTGCTCTGCCAAAGAACCTAGTTTTGAATGTAAACAAAACTCAGGAATTAATCGTGGATTACAGACCAATCGAAAATATTAAGGACCCTCTCATTATTAAGTACACCACTGACCTACTACCTCGGAGCTAGTACTTCAATGAGGGCCGACATTAAAGTTGCTAGACACGGTTGTAATGGACAATTTATCATGGAACACAACCGGAAAAGATTATGAAAATCGGCCATGAGAGACTGTTATAGTTAATTTTAGCTAATTTTTATCGTTGTATCACAGAAAGTCTTTTAACAGATATTTTAGTCTGCTGATCGCATCACTGGTACAGACCTGCCAGCCTTTCATTCTCTTCATCAAGATGCCGCACGTTTAACGTGTTGGAAGTATTTTGAACGATAATCCCATCCAGCGATCGATTCTTTTCAGTTTCTGCCTCCTGGGAAATGATTACGGTCTTTCATAAGATCGAAGTGGCTGGCTGACTGCTTATCTTGCTTCTGTTAGTATATTTAATGCACACCATTACCGTTATTATTTGTTACTACTTTTTGACATACCTTTTATATTTTTGTCTGCAATTGTGTTTTAGCTCTTTGCATATACTTATTTGTGTACGCTCTACACTAATTTATAGGTCCCCGGTTCAAATTCCGGTTGAACCCAGTTAAACTGGGTTCAGCTGGATCCAGTTGGATTCATTCCAGTTAGAAGCTGGTTGAAACCCAGTTAAATCCAGTTGATCTAATATGGAATTTGGGCAAATTAAACTGGGTTGAAGTAGCTATCCCAGTTGAAAGCTGTGTAACCCAGTTCAACCCAGTTGGTTTAAAGTGGAATTTGGGCAAAACCAACTAGAATCACTTGAACCCAGTTGAATTGGTCAACTGGGTTCAACTGGAATTTAAACTGGAGGTCCCTATTTTAGTTATTTTGACGTTTTATTTTACATCTTTTACTCGTTAATTTTGTATTTGGTCATAGTATTATATCCATTTTTAGTGTTAATTTTCTCACTTTAATGTACTCTTTCAGGTCTGAGCTAATGTTTAGCTAATGTTTATTGCCTGTTTTTGTTTCAAGAGTTCTTATTTCTGTTTCATTATACGAGTACACATCAGTCAATCAATCAGTCAATACTTTTACCTTATACTCAGTTTGTTTCCTTGGGATTTTAAATGCCACTCTGTGCCATGCGTTGCCTTGGTTACCAGATATTGACCACCACGGTTCTTTAGGTAATGATAAATTTGAAGCTGCTACCACATAAACATTTAACGCCTCGACATCATTGCCATACATGTGATACCAAAATTCCAGGCAAGAGGATTCATCTGTTGGTGGTATAGCCGGTGAGATGAGCCTTGCAAGTAGTTTGCTTGATTTCCAACTCCCCGTGTATACCATGTAAAATCCTGCCAAAGAAGAAACATGCTTAATAAAACAAAAAATTGCTTCAAATTTCATAACTGTGGTTCACATCGTGAGGAGTACTTTTTATAGGTAGACTCTACCTTGTCTGCCTAGCATAGTGAGAAGACTGGTGCACTCTTTGCACAAATGAGTTAAAGGCATTTTCCAGTGGCTTTTCATTAGAATCCCATGTGAAAGACAAAAATATTCCAGTTCATGCCCTTCAAACCCCGTAGCAATGCTCTTTTCCTAACTCGAGATATCTAACGTTAAAGACTGCTTATTTTTGTCCAAAAATACCTCCACTTCTCATCAAGGTCACAGAATGTTATGTAAAGTGGGCACATTGCCTCAGATTTCTTTGTTTTTCTTTATAATGGAATGTCCTGTTGTCCTTGAAATTCGATACTGCTGGAATGTTTGAATATCTTTCCATCTAGATTTATCATAAATCTTCAACATATGTAGGGCACAATAAACAAAGTTGATAAATATTCCCTACAGTGGTGTCAATATCATGAAGAAATTCAAGGCTTTGTCAAATTAATGTGCCGCGATGACATCACAGTTTCCTATGATGCACTTGGTCTTGAGAAAAAATTGTATTTCTTTGAAAATGTATATCTTCCAAACACTACAAGCTATTGAGATGCGGTTTTCACCTCCTAGATGAGAAAAATTTTCTGCATTTTTTGAAGGTATTGATTTTTGTCACTGGCAAATCCCTTTTTTAAAGCTTAACTCGACCTTAACTTCGAGGACTGGGTGAACGACACTGATGTAAAGATGTCCACACCACCTACCTCGACCCCTTTACTTTGCCCTATTCTTTTTCTAATAAATGAAGTGGATTGAATGCACGAAAAACCTAACCGGTAAGCTGTCAAACATAATTTTCAAAATCTTTTTAAAAGTGCATATTCGTCCACAGTTATAACCAATTTAAGAAAATATTGATGATATCAACCTTTCCAGCATAAATAAGAGTGCACAAATTCACTGCAGTTTTGAAAAAAAAACTGCTTAGGCGTTAGCGATGGACCTTCTTTGGATATTTATCTACTACAAAGTGGCTCTTACCCACGGGCGGCGAACCGGGTGGATGGGGGGTATATCCCCATAAAACTGTATCTGGGGTACGGTACACCATATCCCCCCCCCCCCCATGAAATCAACCCGGCAGATTCAGAAATCATGTAAAAAGTTAAGTTAGTTACTTAATAGAACAGAAAAATTAAAAAAGTACAATAATTCTTGCTTTGAAATGTAAAATACAACCATTTACTCTTAATTAGAACGGAACGTATCAATGTGGCTTGACAGTTCTGTACACCCTCCTGGAGTAACGAAAACATTGATATAAATATGCACTCTCAATCATCGATCACCTTCGAAAGTGATTTGCCATATATAGCGTATTTTTTAATTGAAATAATTATCCATTTAATACATTCATGTCCCGATAAAGGGTTTTTCACAGTGAAAGTATTATCATAAGGGTGTACAAAAATATAATTTGATTGATGATACAACTATGACGAGACTGAGGAGTGTCGAAAAGAAGCTTAAAGTGTGCTTATATACGCCGACACTCTCACCCACTGCTTACCCGTCCACCTGTAACAACTTTCCTACCGTTTCAAAACCATGTCACCTCGCTCCCAATGTACTGGTTTTTAAGTTTCAACGTCTTTACCTTTATTGTTCTGCTGGTTTGGCACTTTATCAATCGTTAAGGTAATGGTCGTTTAGTCATTATCATGCCTAATCTAATACTCCCCAGTAATACCCTTCTTGAGATAACCGTGCATTTTTATAAGCAACATTTGACACACACGAACACATGCACACCTTCTGAGTCCACTCACTAATGCACATGTTCCTTGTTCCTCGAAAGCTATAAACACAATTGAGAAGTGGTGACGCTCACAAGTCCGTCATTAAATCCCCCTCTCCCTTAGTTTAAAGCAATAACCTATACTAATACATATATCTGAAGACTTAACGCCCATTATTTCATTACGTTCGTCTGAAGCTTTATCACAAACCATGCGTCGTTGACATAAGTTACTTGCGGGAACATTGTCGATTCTATCAAGATCCCTGTCAAGTCTACTCACGTTGGGATTGTTACACTCATATCTCTGTGATAATTTGTAACCTAGTAAGTCTAATTACAGCTATATAATCGAACTCGAAGAACTTTGTTGCATACATGCACAGTGTCACCTAATTGTTTACCATATGTAATCACAAAAAGTTTATGTTAGAAAAGGAAGCAATTGGTGTATTAAACGTGTAGCTTCACGCCAAGCTCACAAACAATGTACTTCCTCGGGGTGAAAAGAGATATGCAAGTCATGAGAATTGGACTTACCCAAATCATCTTTTCGGGTGTGGTCATAGTCTGGCCCGCTGTATTGATCTCTGGTAGCACGGTTTTGCCATGTCCAATCAGCGTCGTCTGTTTTATCTTGTTCATAGGAACATATTTCAGGTGTCTCAAAATCACACGACACACCAGTAGTGTTTGTGAGACGGTCTGCAAAATCGTATACATATAAAGCAAACCAAGATGAGAATCAGTCCGTATCCCAAATCACCGTTCAACCGACGGGTAAAATTACTTTCATGAAGATACTGCAACATACTGTGATTCAAAATACTTTGGAAAACTGTCTGTAAATACTAAGAAACCGCAGTGAAAAGGATTGACCTTTCGAATTTTAGTTCCGTTACCATGGGTTCACTATTGTTGTCTTCACAGGCAAACTTTTATGACTTTAGGAAGGGAATTTGATTTTCCCTTCCAAAACCCTTATCCAGCACATTGCGTTTATCATTAACAGCGACTAGACAAAAACAAATTGTCAAAGTCTGGTTTCGTGGTGTTTTTGTGCATATTTCAATAAATTTTGAGATGCTAAAAATGCTTTGTTCTATCGCCCATATTTTTTTTTGTAAATACCCTATCAAATTGCGGGGTCATACCCAGTCCAGTATATGGACGAAGCCTTTAGGAAGGCTTCCCATCAGGTGTTCTAAATTTTCCCATGAACGCTATCCCTCTAGCGCCGATGGACCACACCCTAAGGCTAACCCAAATCTCAGACATCAGCTACCCTCTGATTGAACCAATAATATCAGAATATTATGTTCACGAGGTAAGAAAAAGTAGCTGAATTTTTTTCTTGTGAAACTTTGTGGTATGGTCTCTAGTCTTCAATTTGTTTGCAAGAAAGAGAGTTTTCTTAAACATAATAGGAATATGACTGACAATCCTTCAAGTTTGTCACTCAACACTGGGGGCAAAACCGGGTATGCAGAAGGCACTGCTGGAGCACGGAGGGTCGCTTGGCAGGGGTGGATTAAAGGGGCCAGTTACAAGGCCCTTTTGGGCCCAGAGTTACTTCCTTGTGTCACCAGGTGCAAAAAAAGCTCTGTGGCATTTCCCGGATTACAACCATTAGGGCCTATAATAAGGGAACGTTGGCTATCCACAAATGGCGCTGAATGCGCACTAAACACACATCACATAAATCAGAGTTTGACTATTTTTAGTCTATACTCAGATTATTTGGCAAGTCAATTATATGAAGGAATATCTTTTTGGTGGCTACAATAAATTATGGTAGGGTTTGCTTTGGGTTATACCACCCACCATAGTCTACAGATATTGTTAAAGAAAAAGAAACGTTTATAACCAACAAGTGAGTTCGGTGTGAACCGGAAAAATAATATTATATCAAATATTGTAATGTATTATTTTACATAAACTTTTTAGTTGCAAAGCTATGCGTGCTACTCACAACATTTTCCTACTTACTCCAACCTTCTTCTGCTTTCTTCCATTTACTTTTCTTTTACTTTTTTAAGTTAAAGGTGATCAGTCGTCTTGAAATATTCTTTGTGACGTCAGCCTTTTCTTGACATGTTTCTGCAGTCGTCACTGTTCAAGGATACACCGTACAAGTAGCTATGATGACATCGGTATAGCTAGTAGGTATACAGCTACAAGCCGTCTCTTCTTGCTTACCGATTAGCTATACCATGCTTGTACGGTGTATCCTTGAACAGTGACGACTGCAGAAACATGTCAAGAAAAGGCTGACGTCACAAAGAATATTTCAAGACGACTGATCACCTTTAAGGCATATTTCTGGTACAGAACTGTGGAATATAAGGCAGTTTCGAAAATATTGGCTACACTGACAATTTAGAAGCAATTATAAAGGGGCACGTTTTCGTAAAGGGCATGTACGAAGCACGCCGGCAAATTTTATTAAGAATTTGGCTGCCCCCCCCCCCCCCGTCCGATTAGGTATCTTTATTGTGAACAAAGAAGTGTAAGTCTCGTTTTATGCCTTATAAGCCTTATAAGTTCATTTATTGATAATGATCCTCAATTTGCTTCAGATAACTTGGAGAAGTCGATGGTCGTGTATTTAAGTAAATTTTAATTAAAGAGGGATTTGCATGACCCCAAGTATGACTTTTACTTGGTGGTAAGCCCGCCCATAATTGACTCTACTGCTTCTCCTTTTGCAGACACAAAAATAGTTCACTGCTCAAGGCCAAATCCTGGTGAGCATTAAAGAACCCATGTGTAATAAAAACATTCTCTGTGCATGCTGTGTAATATGAGCTGCTCTGCATCTTTTGAATTTTGTAACTCTGATGTCAATCAAAGAGTAGTCACCAGCTGAGACTTTTGCTTACCCCCAACGAAAAGTCATACTTGGGGTGATGCAAATTCATCTTTAAGGTACCAGAGAGTCCTTCAGCAATTGCCCTCTTGACTTTCTCCTGTAGCCATATCACAGCAGAAATTACGGTTTAATGATGTACATCAGAAAGATCATTCCACCATTTGTAAGACATTGTATGTGGATGTTTTAATTGATCAGTAAAATCGTGAGAGCATTAAGTGTAATGGATAACTTTGACAATGTAAACTTATTTTACTTTGTCAAAGTTACCCATTACACTTAATGCTCTCACGAGTTTTCTGGTCTCGTATTCTCAGTTTCTTTATGTTTTATAATATTCCTTTAAAGATTCTGCATGAGTGATTCTGTGCAGTTACGTTATGAACTCACGTTCCCCAGGACAAACTTTTCCAGTAATGGTAAAATCGTCGATTGCTATGTCACCTCTGTAATCACCACTGGATCTTGACTCAACCACAAGCTGCAAAATAAGATCAATACATTTGCGTTTCTTCCCTATTGCATATCTCCACCTATACAGAGAGTGACGCTGGGACTCGAGGCCATATGCGGTTTAATACCAACGATATGCCAGGCAAAAGAAAAGAGGTGTTCAGATCAAACAGAACTCATGCACCATTATTTATGTAAACATGTGTTATTAAATCTTTATAAGATCAGTTTTAATTTGGGTAGCAGACATATAATATGCCTGATCCAGTTATTTTTGGCCTATACTTTTACTTGCTAGCCTAATGTGTGCAATGTGTGACAATTACGGTGTTGGCCTAAAAAAGGTATCAACAAGAGTTCGGTAGGAACCTCCGAAAAGTGCTTCTCGAAACCCCTCCTCTATGTGATTCCCACTCTTGTGAAAAGTGTTTCAGCGTTCCCCTCGCTAGACATTCCTACAGGAATGTGAGCTATTTTTCATGTTTTTTTTTCATTTTTCCGTACACGCTCCATTATATCTCGGATTTGAAGGTTCTGTCAGGGGGTGACATTACCTCCCTCGTTCGATCAAGTTGAAGTTTATCTGTCAGTCTGTTTAAATCTGATCCAGGGGTTTTGAAGGAACAACGAATTCGTGTTGGCGAAGCCTGTGCTTGTATGAAGCGTAGAAGACCTGAAGCACGGGATTGGGCTCTGGGTCCATCCAAGGAATTTTTGTAGTAAAAGGGAAATCCACCGAGTTGCTTACGTCATCATAAGCACGGACTTAACTCAACACGCTAACAGTTATGCATTAATTCGCTTTTGAGTGACAAGTGTCAAAATCGTCTGCACTGCATTTCAGTGTCACTTATCTCGTCCTATTCTGTCTTCTTCTACAGTGTACTCTCTCTCTCTAGTTGCTCCTGAGTGATAGGTACAGTAGCGCTTGTTACTGAGTCTATCAGCACTACTTAGTGGTGACTGTACACGGCGCGCTAATGTATCTTTTGTCTGATCACCTAGGAGTTTGATGGAGCACGCATGATTAAAAAAGAGATTGACTGTCACGTAGAATCTTCTAACAAAAAGAAAAATCTCGGTACCACTTAACATCTACATTTGACCGTAGTTCATTTTCCATTTGACCTCTCTTCCAATGGCAACCTTGTTTTTAAAAAGAAAAACATTGCAATTTGTCCTTGCATGAAAAGTTAATGTTTTCCCTTGACTTCATTCAATAAGTGAGTTTAGCAAATTTGACCTTCGACTACTTCTGACCCTTAATAAAGGTCCGGGGACTCGTGAGATAACTGGGCTCATCACCACCAAATTTAAGAAAACATCGGTTGAATCGTCAACGAGGAATTCTGAAACATAACTGAGGTTAAACTATATTTTTATCTTTTACTGCCTGACCTCTGATCTTGGTTTCCATAGCGAATATACGATTTGGTAGCACTTTACATTTTCATTATACGTATGACCATTACACCTATGGAGGTTTCATTTTAATACAAACTTTCCCGTCACGGGCATTTGAGCCCAAGTTAATGGGGGGGGGGGAGGATCTGTAACGACTTGCCCGAAAAATATAACCCAATGCTCCACGCGCGTCCAACATGTTAAGGACATATCATACAGGCATGCATGGTTATTACACCACATGCCAATTACATACAATCATTTTGCTGTGGTACTACCTTCCATATTGGTTATATTCTGGGGAGTCGTTACAATAATAATGCTAATCATCAGTGGTGTAGCCAGGATCTCTCTCATGGGGATGGGGGAAGTCATTATGTTGTGTGATCGCCGGCCTGGGGGAGGTCTAATTCTTGAAAAATTTGGTGTCCTTACATGCCATCTGGTGCCACATATGCTACCTTTGAAGTAGAATCTGTTTTAAAAAATTTACGTATCTTGAGTCAAAAAAAAAAGAAATCGGCATCAGTGAGGGGGGCATGGCCCAGTGGCCCCTCAAATACACCACTGGTAATCATAAGTTTAACCATTAAAAACACACTGGTGAATTAATACCGAATATTTAGGTGCTGGTGCAATTCAAATCAGAACTTGCTTTTAATTACCAAGGAAGTTTTTTAAACTATTGATTACCTTTAGCTACATCATTGCATTATTTTTCTTTCAGTAGGTGCCCGAAAATTCTCAGCATATTGCCCGAATTTTCACCAAAATATTTGGTTAGGGGCTGTACCCTCCCCCCCCCCCCCAGCAACCTATGCCTGTGGTTTCCGTAGAAATTTTCACAAATGTATTGTTTAAATTAAAGTTTACATTTCACCTACGGCGGATTACCTTCGTTTACGGTGTCCATGAGACACAATTTCGTAACCTGAAGTGCTATACCACTAAGTATGAAGAAAATCGTCCCCACCATTAAGCATGAATATTTGGCACAAATTTTCCCCCCAAATATACTTTTAACCTATTCCCTTATAACCTTTGAACTCGGTTCTCATGACAACCACTTGTATGGCTGTACGTAACATTTACATTTTATGTGAAGTTCTATACCAGTGGAATGTGTCCTCTTAGGATTCAAGCCAAAATACGATTTTCACAAACTTTGACCTCTGGAGCTGGTGGCACTCAAGGTTTCTTCCTGTGATACGTTTCCACCATATTTGCATACAATTGGCCAAGCCCTTAGGATAGCACACAACCGCACACGGACACGTTTGTGTCCCTTTCTAAGTCATAGACATCCAGTTAACCTTGAGTACCCTACCCAGGTAAAACCCCGAGATTAAATTTACCAAGGAAACTTAATCATTACCATGGCAAGGAATAGTTGGAGATGTTCCTTATTTTTTCACGATCGTTTGTTTATCTTTGGTTGTTACATAAGAGAGTAAACTCTCGACAAGTCTCAAGGACGTATTAGCCTACACCATAAATGAATTTATTTCTTATAACAACCTCATTTTATACTCGAACTACGTATGTAAAACAAACACACAAATAAACACAAAAACGAAAAGAACTAATGCTATCGCAACTGACTTTGGTAGATGTAGCTCGACTGTCAAAGTTAGTATTTGAATGTACCATTCACCCTACGAAGTAATGATATTATAAGCACTGTCAAGTGGAGTTTTTGTCGAATATCCACCCCACCCATGTCTCAACCTTATCCATGAAAGGGAGTGTAGTGGAGGGGAAAGATTGGAAATCACTAATCAAAATCTGACTAACGTGGGAGGGGGAGGGGGGAGAATCTGATAACAAGGAGTCAATGTCTGCATACAACTTGTAATCCTCTAAATCCAGTTATGCTTGCAAGTTACTTCGTTCATATTTGCTAATATCTCTAGAAGGAGAAGGCTCATTTAGACTCATACCAAAAAGAATAACTCCTGCATCACCCGCCATTGCCCCATTTTTTTTCACCCCCCAACGGCCCCTTACCCTAAAGTTATTGTGATCAACTTTCAGATGTATCTTATGGTATCACACGAGATGACAGCTGAACTCCATTGCAGACAAAACAGACAGACAGACAGACTGACAGAAAGACAGACAGACAGACAAACAGACAAACAGACAGATAGACAAAGCAACTAGACAGACAGACAAATACACACAAAGGCGAAGACATCTCCTCATACCAGCTTCTCTGGAATGAGCTAAAAATGAGAATGCTTCATATTTTGAGGGTCGAAGAACTTCAAAGTATAAATTTAAAGCATACCACTTCTGAAGGAAATTTTTTGAAGTAAAAGTAGTTCATAAAAATCTGAAAACAGCATAATACAAAGTGTTGAAAAAGTTTAAAATCTTAAGACATTTGTTCCGCCAGCTTATTACGTCAATGACATAACGTATGGAGTTAATCAAGCATATCTGTTTATTAATGTGTAATATTTAGCTCTATTTAACAGAGGCTAATGCGGTTAAACTTACTACGAAATCTCTGTCTGACTCCAGATCTATCTCAGTGGCCCACCATCTGTCTCCTCGGTTACCGGTCATGGACCATAGTGGATCCTCAGTTACCAGTTCATCTGGGTTTCTCATATAAACCGAAAGCGTACCAACACCGTGCCCATACATGTGATACCACAAGATGAGACAATTGTTTTCTACTGTAGTCGCCGCCATTACAGGGGATCTGATCCGCGCTAGCATGTCCTTTCTTGCGTAGGAAGCTTCCATGTAGATATAATAACCTTGAAGAAATTATTAAGATAAATGCTGATGCAGCCACATGTCACAACAATTTGAAGTGTTATTTACTGATCACTCACCGTTAGACTTTCGCAAACAACAGGAAGTACTGTTCCTTCCTTTTCCACTGCTGTGACGTCAGAAAGGTTTAGTTGCAAGCTTGCTGAATGATTCTTAACCAAACAAAAACCTTGAAAGTTTCTAATGCATGTTTTGCATATTTTCTTGACTCTATTTCATCATATAAAATACTTCGCTTAAAAGTAACAGGGAAGGAGGATAGCTTTTTCTATCATCAGCTTCACCGCCAATAGGGGATGGCATTATCCCCAGGTCCCCTCCCCCCCGATCAGCTGCTGTACAAAAGTCAGTACGACGGTGGTGAGTTATGGGTCTATTTTTAACATTTTCTATTACAAATTGTTCTGAAACTATCAAAATTTCTCAAATCTTTGGCACTATAAAATTTGGCGGCTTCCAATACCTCATTTTTTGTGCTAATCATTATCATGTAATACCCGTTTCGCAATTTTCCGAAAAATGGAACTACATCCGGGCCCTCTCTCTGTAGTGGTCAAATTTTATTGTTCTCATTACCACTTTACGTATTTGATCTTCTCTTTTTTGACCAGGCTTATTGTCTACTAGCTTTTCTTTTTAGTAGTGTATGTCCCTTCTGGTAGTTTTTCATCTTTTATATCGTAGTCTTATGTTGAAGATGGTCAAGGTTAGGCCGAAAATTTCAGAATATACAGGAAAAAATGAAATTCATAGTGTTATTTGTTTTTGTAGCGTGACGCTGGGTAGTATTATAGTCGGAATGGCTTATTTTACCAACCCATTCCGAATCTTGACGATGACTCCATTACAGGTCTACAGAATTCTTTGGAAGTCTAACTACCTTACCAAAATGTCTTACCTGTTGAGTTGCCAAAGGTATGATCCGAGGATGGTCCAGTGTATGAAGTACTTGTTCTCCCTGCTCGGCGTACAAATCTTACATTTTCGGTACCGTCGTAACCAAATCCGCATAGCTTATAATCTTCGAAGGTGCACACCATTGACACTTGAAGGTAAATGAAAGCGATAGACATAATTTGCATTTAACTACTTCTCAAACTGTTCTGTGTAAATTGAGGTAGCCTAGACACAAAATACATTCTTAACTCAATATCACCACTTTTGACTGCAAAGGTTTTTATTTTTTAAACACCTGAGCTGAGGATTTTACATGTGGGGTCTCAAAAGTATCTCGTTCACCTAAATGACAGATAAAACGACTTCTTCAACATAGCTAAGTTTATGATTGAAGAAGAAAGGTTCAATTACGACAACCTTATGACAACAGAGTAAATAAAGTAACAGTCCTAATATCTGCACTTACTCTCTTTTAAACTGGGGATCGTACCCTACTCATACCCATATAACGGTTACGCGTCCTTTTTGGCCACATTAAAATACTGCAAGTTTTTCATCAGGTAGATTCTTGAGAGAATTATTTTTTTCAAATTACAAAAGAGATAGGGTTAAACTTGGGAGACTTTTTTGATGTCTGGAAAGAGAAAATTGGGCCTGTAAACATTGCAAACCGTGTTTGTAGGCTTTCTTTTAAAGGGTGTCAAACTTGTTTTTTTGGAACTTGTTAAACTTGTTTTTTAGACTTTTGGTTTGATAATGTATTCTATTGTTCATATACTCTCAAAATGTTAGGTTGTGATCAAACTTACTGCAGCAATTTCTTGTTTTGTTTGTCTCTTGTTATCTCATCGCTCCGTGAGGAGGATGAGATATTGTAGTTACTTTGCCTGTTGGGCTGTATACGGCAATATCAGCTGAAACAGAAACCGTTGCCATGGGTAACAGTTAATTTTCCCAAGTTACTAGTCTAAGGGGCTAACCCATGGTGGGGTACTCCAGGGTGACCAAAAGTCCACAACTGAAGGAGGGACCAAAACGTGTCCGTGTGTGTGAGTGAGTGAGTGAGTGAGTGTGTGTCTAATTTTGGTTTGCTAATATCTCCTATAGAGCTTATGCACCTACGTCACGTTTCTCTGTTTTTCCATCCAAGCGTACATTGTGCAACAATTGTTACTAAGGTGCTATCGTGAGCGCGTATCTTTAACACACCTACTACGTATGGCAGTTCCATCCAGTCAGCCAAATTGAAACGCGCTGACGTCACGTGCATAAGCTCTATACGGTGAAGCCGATTTTCTTCAAACTTGGTGGGAAGGTGCTCTAGGTGGAACCCCAGTGCCACAATCACTTCCGGAAGTAAAGGTCAGAGGTCAAAGGTCAAATAAGTTGAAAATCACTTTTTTACAATTACTCCAAGAGGGAACATCCCATTGACATGAAATTTGACATACATAATAAACATATCTAGTACTACTAAAATATCTGGTTGTCATGGCAACGAAGGTCAAAGGTTAGGTGATGGAAGGGAAAATGCCTGTTTTTAAGCCAAAAAACTGTGACATGAACTCCTCCTTGTGGGCCAGACCGACTCTTTTCAAATTTGGTGAGAAGGTACTCCAGGGTGGAAACTTGTGTCTCGCAGACCCTCGGAAGTAAAAGTCAAAGGTCAAATTTGGTAAAAAATTGAAAAATCACTATTTTTAGTATTATTTCAAAAAGAAACATCCCACTCAAATGAAACTACACACATACAATAAATGTGTCTAGTCCTATACAAATATATGGTTGCCATGGCAACCAAGGTCAAAGGTCACGTGACAGAAGGTCAAATGTACATTTTCTTATTTTGTTACTGCTACTAAACGGCTGGACCGATTCTCTTCAAACTTGGTGGGAATGTACCCAAGTGTGGGAAAATATGTCTCACCCAGCCCGGAAGTAGAGGTCAGAGGTCAGAGGTAAAGAATAGCTTTGTGGGCCTGCTCTTGATATACAGGCAGAATACATTTCTCTGTGTATCAATCTTAAATATACTTGACGCGCACCCTAGCGCACATTAAAAGACACCGTGCAGGAATTGCTTCATCGCAGTAAGCGTATAAGATACCAACGCGACCTGTACGAGTGGGCCAGTATTTTTAGTGTAAGGCTTGTGACCGCACTTTAAACAGAGCCTCGGTACGCGATGGCTACTTAACACTGATGATAGCAACATAAATGAACAGTACACAGTGTAGGTGTGCCTGTACGGTACTGCCTGTCCATTTCAACGAACTGCATGCTAACGCGCGCTATTATGCACGTCGTAATATGCGCACAGATTTTCTGTATATAGATAGTTCCACTGAACTATATGCTAGGAAGGATCATTCCACAGTAATGCTTTGAAGCCATCATGGAGGGTCACGTGATGTAGGTTAGCTTACTCAAGTCGCCACCGCCGTAGAAACGCGTGCCTAGAAGTGAAAACGCTTAGACAATGATTTACGGCTAACGCGCCGTAGTTGGCTTTAGCGTCTCTTCAGCCTCTTGGACGCTAGTTTGCAGGCTACCACGCATTAGCATGCACGCCACTGCGCCGAGGTAAAGTTGCCTCAGCAACTTCCTGAAAAGCCATACATCACAATAGCCGTATAACATACAGAGCACCAAACGCTTACCGTGTAGGAAGCTTTGAGGCACATCATTGGCCAAAATGCACGCGTGCATGTGCGCGCGCGTGTTATTTTCCCTCCGTGCGCCTTTTTGTCAAGAGGACGCGTTCGACGCGTTTTACAGATTATCTGTGCACAGGTATGGACAGTCAGTAACAAGCGCGCCTACTCTGTGTACTGTTCAGTGACGGTGCTATCGCGAATGTTATGCAGTCATCGCGTCTCGACGCACCAACGAAATGCGGTCACACACTCTGTACCTCAAATAGGCAGGATCACTCCTAAAACCAGAAAAGTTTGTAAAAAAAAAACCTTTTGATCACACAATCATGAATCCTAGTGTACAGATGTCCTCCTAAGTAATTACAACAAAAGCACTAGAGACATAATGAGTAACAAAGGATTGCTTTAGCGTATACATCAATGATTCTGCGTTACATTATTTTCACTTGCAGCTGCGCGTTTCTAGGGCAATGGAATCGACTTGAGTAAGCTAACCTACATCACGTGACCCTCCAGGTCGGCTTCAGTTTCGTCGCGTATTCCGCATTGACGTGCGTCCTTCAGTTATATAGCTCAGTGGATAGTTCTCACATGACGTCATAGGAGCTTTTCACGTGTAGTATGTCAGCCATCTCATAGGGCAACCCCGGCATGTACGTACAAGCTTGCCCTATGACATGGCGGTTGCCCACCCCCAGTTGTGACGTCACTGAGAACTATCTATGGGTGCGTTTTAGTCGACTGTTAGTAGGCGTGGCCTAGTTCTAACAGAACTAACAACCAGCTGAGGCTGTTAGTTCTGTTAGATGATTACCATGGCGAATGCGTCTTTCGGGTGACGTCACAATAGATCTGTCAATCAAAACTAACACTAACAGTTGACAAAAACGCACCCTATAGAATTTCATGTGACGTCACACGCGTGGGATCTCAGGCACTGAAGGGCAAAACACACTCGCAGTAAAGAACTTACAGCACACGCGCAACGCATAACCATTGATAATACTGGACACAATGAACGCGTGACCTTCAAAACCAAAGAGACGCGCGATCTTGCTCTTTAAAACCAAAGAGCCTACGCGCGACGTTGTGAAACCCCTCTATAGCGCACTGAAAGCGTTCTTTTTGCACAACAAAAGTTTACTATACGTAAACTGTTACGAAAAATGACTCTTCATGGAGACGCAAATATCAGGGCGGAAGTGTAAATTTGATATGCGCGCCGTTCTAATCGGCAATCTGCGTACGATACTTAGACCGCGTCACAGAAAATTCCATCGTTTAAAGAGGTTAGCGTGCGTGCAGTGTTTCAACGCGTTCCGTATACGCGCAGTATACGTTTTTCTTTTTATTCGCGAAAATACTTGACGCACACTTCTGTGAACATGAAGAGCGAACCTGCTAGTTGCTTTCCAGTTGAGAGCGCCTGAGAAATTAAACGCGCATATAAAAGTGGGTAACTAGAAGATGCCAAAGAAATACGGTATTTCGGAATCACCTACAGCGCAGGCGTATTGACCTTTGAAATAAGGTCAAGTGAGGGGTTTTCATTGTTTCAGCAGTGTTTTATATTTCTACCTTCATGGAAATCTCCTTTTCATAAAAAGAACCTTAGTGCGTTCCAGAAGCTTTAAAAATGGTTTCAAAGGTAAAAAGAAATTTCAGAAATAAAAAGTCTTTCTGAAAACGTGCAAAAATTGAAATATTTTCTAAAATGAATCGAACTTAGTGTCTTTTTCAGGGCATTTTCTTTAAATACATGGAATTGTAAGCAGACATGTGGAATGTCTTCTGCATAGCTACCGAAGCGTACGTACTTTCTCGCACGTACCTCTAGTGCACGGCATGTACGTACGTATATCTGTTATAAGCGTACTAGTATACGGCAGTAGTTATTAACTATATGCAGCACACATATCATGCAGACTGACTACCCGGTGTGGGTCGGGTGACGCTAGAGAACTTTATCAAGTATAGCCTACAACGTTAGTGAAGGGAATCGTAGATTATTTTCTTTACCATTTTTTCAAGTGATCATTATCACACGCATTTCTTCTATTCTAAACTGGTAGGCCTAACGGTAGCGTTTAGAGTTCGGGCATTTTCAGTGTGGCAAACACTAACGTTAACGTTGGACTAACTTAACGTTAGAGCGAAGCTAGTTTAAGTCCCCGTTTTCTCGACTCGCCATTATCAAATTAAATGTGTAGATAAATCATCATCTTTCATAAATCTCAATAGCCTAGATTTTGTGAGCCTAACTCATGACAACCTTCCCCAAAACTGCGTCGATAACGTGATCAATCTGAGTACTGCTGTGAGGCTTATGAGTCGAGTAGCAGCTAGCTACCTGTCTCTGCACAACAACGCTTTGTTGTACGTGCACAATCATACAATTATGTGTACAGTATATATACACTATGCGTATCTCGTACCTACATGTACGTACATGTAATTTTTGAATGTTTACATCCCGCCATCAGCCAAGTGTCTGCGTAGCGGCTCTCATTGGCTGTGTATATGCTCTAGCTACACAGTGACGGTGGCAAAAAGTTCGTCCGTTCCCTGCAGGTTCCCCTCATTTGACCTTTGACCTTCGCTACTTGCGTTCATTCCGAAATACCGTATTACTGGCCTATCGATAAGTCTATAAACTTTAAACCAGTCATTGTGCGTTCATGTTGAAGTGCACTTATGTGTTATGCCACTAGAAAGAGATAAACTTCAGTATTCATATAAACGCTTGTAATTAATGGCTACTTTTGTAAGGCATTCATTTGTCTGTTTGTTTTCCAAATGACTGAACTGTCATCAGCATTTCCTCCCCCATATTTTGGCCTCCAGTCACCACGCCATTTTAAGTTGGGAATCTATGCTTGTATTATCTTTGATATACATATGTCCGTGATCGGTGCCTTGTGTGTTATCTTTCCATTAAGCGGACACCCTAATTTCAGGCGCGGATCCAGGTGGGGGCGCCCCGGCGCACCCACCCCCCACCCCCCTTTTGCGATGACCAACGATTTTTTGACCATTTTGGGGGGGGGGGGGAATGGGCAAATAGATATGGAAAAGATGCTTCCCAGATGCTGGGAAATCGCATCTAAGCGCATCTCGTCGGCCTTTGGCCGACGGTGGGTGCGCTTCCCCCCCCCCCCTTTCTCAAAGTCCTGGATCCGTGCCTGAATTTACAATAAGTCTATCCATAAGTATGTATGCCAACCGAGTTTTAGATTCGCATTCTTCGGGATGGATTGACTTGTACTGTAAACACAAGGTAACGATATGTACTTTCGTATTTGTAATACATTGGTGTCATTTGCGCCACACACTGTGATGTGGCCACTCATTCATTACTTTGCTAAGGCAATTGCATGTACTAGACTCAGATATGCAAATATGTAATGATGTGCACTTGCGCTAACGCGTAATATCGCCAATTAATGCATTAGAGACCGAAAAGGCTTAAAGATACTCTAAAGAGGGATTTCAGTCACGTGACTTTACCCAGCTAGACGCAATTTTGAAGGGCAAGATCGCGCGTCTTTTTTGTTTTGACGAGCACGCGTCCATTGTGTCACAGTAGTCTCTATTGTTATGCCGTGCGCGTGTGCTGTAAATACGCTTACTGCGTGTGTGTTTTGCCCTTCAGTGCCTGGGTATCCATTGCGCGTGACGTCACATGAAATCCCTCTACAGGTGTAAGGCGCGCGCGTTATACCATACCTACATCAAAGATATCATAAGCGTAGATAACAAACTCCTGTATGTACACTTTTACGGAAATTTACTCCTCATGGAGACGCAAATATCAGTGCGGAAGTTTGGACTTGACATACGCGCCTTTCTATTCGATGTGCATAGGAACGCATTACAGAAAACGCCATTGTTAGAACAGTGCAGATTGCGTAGTATTGTATACGCACAGAATACAGTTCCAGCTATAACCAGAATCTTGCGTTATCAGAAAACGAACGCGCTAGTAGTTGCTTTCATTTTGTGAGTGCGTGAGAAATTAAAGGTTGATATAAAAGTGCGTAGCGCAATTTGAAGATACCATAGAAATTGGCCTATAGAGGGATTTCAGTCACGTGACTTTAACCAACTAAACGCAATTTTGAAGGGCAAGATCGCGCGTCTTTTTGTTTTGACGGACACGCGTCCATTGTGTCACAGAAGTATCTATGGTTATGCCGTGCGCGTGTGCTGCAAATACGCTTAATGCGTGTGTGTTTTGCCCTTCAGTGCCTGGGAATCCATTGCGCATGACGTCACATGAAATTCCTCTATATGGACAGTCTTTGAACTTATAACGAGTTATTTTGCGTTCATATTCAAGGGCACCTATGTGTAATGCCACGAGGAAGAGATAAAGTTCTTCTTTTACTAAGAATTTATACTTCTTAGGTTTACAATGTTCTGTGTATTTATTTTCAAAACGACTGTGCACTGATTGGCCCTTCCACCCAGATATTTTCGCTCCATGAAAAGTCGACACGCTATTTTAAGTTCGAAATCTATGCTGGCCCCACAATGCATTAACATTATATTATTTCCAAATGTAACCTACATCACGTGACCCTCAAATCGACTTCAGTTTCTTTAAATATTCCACACTTACGAGAGCAGGATATTGAGGTATGACTATCCATTGACGAGCATATTTCAGTTACTTGGTATAGCTCAGTGCATGTGCTAGCGATGAGATAAGCAACTCCGTGGATTGCCCTCTTGTTTTGTTTTGTCTTGTTCTTGTTTTGTTTGCTGAACTCTGTTCAGCGGTTCTTTATAGTGAGGTTTGTACCGCTGTGGTCATTATGTATCCTTATATCCTTCTCTGAGTAGACTTTTCTATAAGGCCTAGGCAACACTGGATTAGGAAGTTAATACAAGAAGATCTGTCGTATGTCTGAAGTTGTGGTCGATTTTATTTTTTAATTACTAAATATAAGATAATGTCATATAATTCTTTACCAAAGAGTAAGAAAAATAAAATGGGTGAAGTATGAGTATTACCAGTGTTGTGATGTGAGTGCAGGACCATGACAACAGATACGGGTGTGAGTGCCTAGATCATGAGTCATGCCGGCACGAGTAAGAAGAAAATTCATCAGTTCGAGTACCTGATCATGAATACGGGTATATGAGTGCGGGTACCAAGTCTTTATTGCAATTAAGTAATAACTGACTGTATGACTACACAGACTCGGTCCCCCATATACCTGTCTCCCCTTCCAACGTACAAAATCCTCACCTTGAACAATTTTTAATCCACCCAATGTCCCCGTGAGTAACTCGGGTGGGAAGGGTGTTTTCCAGAGGATATAAAGATTCATGGTTGGAAACTTAATTGGTCCAGTTGAAAATTATTTGGATACATTGTCAGGGTTGCTTAGTGTCTGGATGGGGAATGACCCGTGGTAAAATCATCTGTCCATCGAAAGCCATCCTGGAACCTCTGGATGGTTGCAGTTAGAAACCGTTGACTTTGCTAATTACCAATCAGCTTGAGGTTGAGAGAATGGCCTGAAATTTTTGAATTAGATCTCGGGCTCATAGAAATGGACCCCATTTAGCTTTTTGAATTGGCAATCTTTTGAGCCAAAACGTTCAAAATCGGTTAGGGGTGGGGAGATGTGATTTTTCGAATACCACCTGTTTAGTACTAGTACGAATGCCATTCGCACAGTTAATATAGATATATAAATATTTCATAAATATTTTAAAAATATAGAAAATACCTAAATTTTTGTGACCCGAATTTTTTTGGTGGCCCTAAAGCACATGCCTTGTCTGCCTAATGGTTAATCCAGCACTGTCCGTCCGGCATTACTGAACACCGGTCTTGTCCTCCGTTTTGAAGGTCTGTCAGGCAGGTCACAATGAAACTCTTACAAATAGTGGATGAGAAAAAATGATAAGATTAATTCGTTCTCATCAAATACCTTATAACCATGTTGAAAATTTTGTTCGATATTTCTCAAGCGGTACTCATCACTCACGTTGGCAAACGCTGCGCCTACAGGCTGTTTGTTTAACTAACGAGAACGATGTTTAGTATTTTGAGTGTGACGATATTGTGTACACACAACACTAATAAGGTCACAAAGTGCCAGGCAAGAGAGACGACGCCTTTGTCTGAAAGAAAATTTCCTCAACGAACAAAAATTGATTCAGTGCAATCTCTATTGCCCACCCCTTCTATTCCGTACACTTCTATGATAATACAGCTACAGCGTTAACACATGATGTGGGCGAAAATCATTTCAGCATTTCTAGACATATTAAGTTTGCTTTCATTGTACATTGGAAAGATCATTCCCCATACATTAAAAGGTTCTTATTACTTACCTCTTCTAGCTCCCTTTCCTTAATTTTTATTAACTTTAGTTCTTTTCAGGGTCAAAAAGTCAGGAAGACAAGGGCCCCCTTCCTCCGCAAGAACCACACTTTCCGGTTTTACTTGGCTCAGACTGTTCAACAGCACAACTCACCTTTTGGACAGCTTCCACTATCGATAGAAACATCATCAATCGCAATATCTCCACTGTGACCGCTGCCAATCGTAGCTTCCACAAAAATCTATGACGAAAACAATAGTCATGCCTTCCTAGAGTGTTTGTAGATTTTTTATATGATCAACTCATCCCCAAAATAGTTCACCCTTCTTAAATCTGTTTTCTTGAATTCAGACACTTTGGGATATTTGACCTGGGCTTTTAACTCATGTTGCCAGAGCAATCCTACCCCATGAGTCTTGAAGGATGCGTGTGCAAGTTGATTCCTTAAATGAAGCGAAAGTAATCGATCCAGTCAAGCTGGCAAGTGTGCGGTTTGCAATGTACGTGTGCAAGTGTGTACTGGTGACGGTTAGCTCGTGCACACAATATAGCAAGATAGAATAATAGATTGATTTCATACTTGGTACACAACTTTGCAATATAAAGTGACGTTTAATTTTTGGAAAAAGGTCAGAAATCACTTGAGGTTAATGGAAGGTCAAAAATGAAACTTTGCAAACCCATTATCTAAAGACAACAGCCACATATACATTCATATGGATGCATTACAATCTGTAGATGGACCTTGTTGTTTTGGTAGACGTCAACGGTTATCTTAAGATAATGAAGGTAAAGTGGTGAAACCTCGTACACTGCGTGTAGGCACGATATCATGAAAAGCGTATCATTGAGGCTCTGATACTCAGTTTGTGGAAAACACTTTTTAAGTGCACAAATCTTATTAGAGCGGTTTATTTTGGCATGTGTTTCATTTAAAAGGACTAGGAAACGCGGTGTTTTTTCCGGTTCCGAGCTTTCCCTCGGTCATTTTAGTAGCCCACATAATTGCAATATCGTAGTCGAGACTCTCAAATGACTGATTTATGAACTGAAAGCTGTTTATAGAGTACGCTCATTGAAAAATCTTCTTTGAGAAGAGCATAAAATTGGGTTAATTTTAAACAGTAAGTGCTCATAGTGATTAAAAATTCAATACAGACTACTCCCTTCTCATAAAATGTATTTTTGGGCAGTGCATATAGTGATTTACAAAAAGGGCTACAAAAGTCACTTATTTGTATGCGTTACTAAATTTGAAGTTTAAGAAATATCTTAAGGCTTACATATTTATGCATTTGCCTCCATAAAATCACTAACCACAGCAACTCATTGTTTATAACATAAAAAGCAATGTTTATGTTTAATTGGCTTCTTCCAATCCTTAATTTGCTCGTTGTATTATAACAGTTCTTTAAATAAAACATTTGTAATTTTCCTTGTTATACTCGTTGTTTCAATTTACTTCAAGTTACTTCATCAGGTGTTTACTTGTTCTCAGGTTACATACTTCATCAGAAGTTTACTTGTACTCGTAGGCATTGCTTTGTACTCGTTCTCTGATATGCTTGTTCCCAGATATGCCTGTTCTCGCAATCAGGAGTTTATGCTCACCACACACATCTGATACACGTCTGATAGGGCTTAATCTACTGTAAATGTTAGTGGACAGGCAGACAGACAATAATGAGAACCACAGAGATTCAAAATGGCAAGACCCCGAATTTTAAGGAACATTTTGAGTGGCCCACACCAACTGAAACCCGAGTCCCTTGCCATCCACGTAATAGCTGAAGTATTTAATTTTCTTATTGTGTCACATCAGGTCTGAAGCCTTTACTTTGCTTTCGTTCGAAAATATGTTTAAATCTGTCTAAACGTTTTGTCGTACCAATTTGCTCGAACGTACGAACAATTTTTCGGACCTGCAAGTAGTCTTTTCGAATGCACTAAATGCATGCTTTTCAAACGTTCGTAGAGTTCATTTTCTTTTCCAAGCAAGAATACCCTTCCGCAGTTTTGTGTACTTTCGGTACTCGTAGAAAATTTCAACTGCAGCATGCTACCTTTCACATGAACAAAGGCGTTTTCATTTTACTCTCTTGCCCATTTTGTAAATCACAATGACCATTAGTATTTTGTGATAAATGAGCTTTTATAAATAGGACAGGGCATTGTCACTTTACTCTAAACACTGCTTTGCATACTGGAGGATGTAATGGAATCTAAGAGCCTCAAGCAGCTTCTATTCCCCCATCAGTTGCAAGTAAAACCATTCAACTGATTTGCTACCTTTATAATTATGAACATCTACTAAGGGAGTCAGAACGGGGGAGGAGGCGTCAGAGCTGCAATCCCTGACAATTTTAGTCATAAATTTTCCAAATTTACCTCAAATGCCAAGATTCTAAAGTTATGTAGTCCAGCCCTCCCCCCCCCCCTTTCTCCAACTTAGATACGCTCTGGAAGTAATGCTGCTAATCCACAGCCTCCACCGGGCTCCCATAACTGTTTAGAGACTCAGTTCGTAAGCTAATCTCTCTTGGATTGTCGGATATGGGCGCGTTCTCCAATAATCAAGATGTTACTCTTTCGAGGGCGGTAGTCATGTACGGGACTGTTATCCCTCGTCTTGAAGCTTACTTGAAGTATCATTGTTTATCTAGCTTCCGTGGCTACAAATGTTGCACTTACCTGAAAAAGATTTGATGTCGGATCAAGGTCAATTAGTCCTCTACGCCATCCTTCGCCTTGCGGTCCCGTTACTTCCCATATCTTATTTCTCTGAGCTTTGTCAATGTTAGCATCCTTTATGTAAATCTTTAAACCTCCCACCTGATTACCGTTCATGTAATAATAAAATTCAACACATCGCGATGAGTATCGGTCTCCTAACATCACTGGAGAGGATAGCACAGCTGTATCTCCAAGGTTTTGTGGTAAGCTGGCTTCAGCATACATATAGTAACCTGTAGGGTAAAAACGGACTCTTAAATTAAGTGTTTTGACTTGAGTTTCTCCTCTAGTAGTCCCAGGGAATGAGCATGTGTTCATCCCAAAAATAAAGATGACCCATTAAAGGCTGTTTCAAACGGATATTTGTTCATTCTGAATCCTTTACAATGAATTACAAATTCGGTACATCACCTGAGAATGCCTAAAAAGATCGCTTGCACGAATGACGAAAGCGTTACAAAAAGCTTTGAGTTCGATACAAAGAACAAGAAACTAGTTGAAAAGGATAATGTATTCATTAAAACGGACCATGGTGTCGGCATAAGGAGTCACGAATTCGGTACAACAACGACAAATTCGTTACAAGGAAATGAAATTTTCTATTAAATGATGGTAAATGCATAACGGATAATTGATTCGATGAAACGAACTACGATTTCGTTACAACGAATCAATATTTTCCTATAACGGATTATGAGTTCGTTCAACTAATTATAATTTCCTTTTAAAGGATTACGTGTACCTTCCGAATCATTGATTGGTCACAGCGGGTCGAAAATTTTTAATTCGGTTATATGATAATACATTTATCATAATTGACTCCGAAAATGTGCTAGAAAGAAATGCGAATTCGTTGTCATCAATTTCGAATTTGTTCCAAGGAAAAACAAAGCCGTCAAAGCAAATTAGCTCGGTCACACCATGCAACGATAACGATTTTAGCATAAAAATAGTTACCGTGCAATTTTAATAGAGTAGTTACACCAAAGCGATAATGGAATCGCCAATCGTTGCAATATCGTTCAAATTGTTTGAAGAGCGAAAACCACAAAACAAAACGATACAATAAAATTCTAAGCCAATGACATGCTTTGTTTGCTTGTGACCCAGCATCTCTCTCTTTGCTCGACAAACGACCACCAGCCGCCATTGTTGTAAAGCTACATTGTGCAAACACTGTATACATACAGCGTAGAAATGGAACGTTGCATGTTTTGTAAACTGTGTAGACCTAGGCCTGTTTGTGATAGGCCTACTCTGATTTAGAGGAAGAGCCCGACTCTGTAGGACGAACAACTGTATGGCTTTACAATGTGAGCGAAATGAAGCGCTCGGAGGTATAGAACGTAAGTTGTAGTCTACATTTGTTTTACACTTTCGGATCGTGATACTCTAGTTTTTTTACAGGAGCATTTGGGCCAGGTTCTTAGCCTCCAGGGTTCGCTATTTGGTTTTTAAATGGCGTCGGGAGTTACCCGTATCATAATTGACCTTATTTGTTCGCGAAAGAAGGGATTACATAGCTAGGATACCTACGGCATGAATGCTCGATTCTTCTTGAATTGACATGGCCTCTAGATCATTGTCGCTTTAAGAACAGATATTTTGTTCTGTAAAAATCTTTTGAGGTCAATCATATATCGAGCATTACCCATTATGGAATCGTAGTGGACATAGATTATTTGGGCTGTCGTTGAGACCAGCTTAGTGTCTCTCCAGTTATTCTGTTCGCCAGTTTGATATTTTAAGATATACAATACACATCTTTTACAAAAAAATCTCGGCCATGATTGTATATCTTACACAGTGCACGCTGCAATTTGGTCACACCCAGGAAATGTATATAATCCTCCCTTCTAAAGAAATAGGAGAGTCGATTCAAATCAGTTATTTCTTTAGGTAATTTCCTTTCTTAATTTGTTTTTCTGAATTAATTTCTTTATTACCTACGTTATACTAACTTAAAATTCTGGCATGACCCTATTCCTGTTTCGTGATGGTATAGTTCTTGCTGTTTCACGATGTTAAATAGGTTCGTTAACATTTTTCTTTGGTTTTAGTAAGTACTTGTTATGGGGCTTTATGCTGTGTGTCAAACATATGAAAAGAGATTTTGAATTCCACTGAAGGCTTTTGTCATATTCAGGGCGGATTTATTTACTTTGTAATATATTTGGGAAAGGTCATATTAGCATAGATTGTGATGTGTGAAATGCGTTGTACTGGCAAAAATAAAAGACGTACATATTACGAACGGTATTAGACACAAGGTCCAGAGATGTTCACATTATGACACGTGAGTTGCAAAGCTATCAAGCAAGATTATCCGAGGGATTTTCTTCCACTTAAACCACTTCTGCATGATATGCCATGCAAATTTGCTTTTGTGATTAAATGTTTGATGAATTCAAGATTAAATTAAAACAATATCCAGGACGAAACAAGTGGGAATAGTTACCTGAACTTGTGCCTGTAGTGTGGTCAACTGATGGCCCCGTCGAAATTGTGGGCGTTCTACCTTGATGCCGTGTCCAATCAAATTGATCGTTCGAATCTTGGATGAAATTGCAAACGTCGGTGCTTTCAAAATCACAAAACAACGATGAAAGAGGTGGAGTTTGTGTTGTCTGAAACTGTGTTGTCTGAATCTCTGTTGTCTGATTCTGGGCCTCTGTAAACAAGTGAAAGCCAACAGTATGTTACTAAATGCATATGATGAAACTTACGATCAGTGGAGCTCGGGTTCTGGACGCTAAGACCTCAAGCAGAGCGATGTACTCTGGACCAGGGAGGTGTTGTTAGCTGGAGATCCATTGAAAACTTTATGCTAATCCAATTAGATTGCAATCAGAGTGGAGACTAAATCCTTCTTTAATTGGGGATTATTGAACTACAGGGCATTGAATTCCTTTGTCTAATATCTATGTAACCTCATTCATACCTACAGCGACCCTAACAAAAAGGATTATTTGGAACAATGCCTTAATGTCTAACTAGTTGTCGACAGTCCAGTACGAAATACTGCTCTGACATTCAAAACGACTGTTTATTGCTAAGAAATCTAATGATGCTGATTACAAATCAATGCTCACGATTTATGCAAATGAGCAAAAGAAGTATAAGACTAAACTTTGCTGTCCGTCGGATTTTGACTAATTTCCGCATTCCCTCGCATGACTTAAAAGGCACACCCATATTGAGCAAAGTATAGGAAACTAGACAAGTATGTCATAAACAGAGTCCAAACGCGTAGAAATCCTCAAATTAATTTACATCTTAAGTGACTGGCAATGTTAAGGTAAGGGGCAAATTTCCCGATCTGCTCTTCGAGACGTAGCAGACGACGTACCCCATTGTACTTAGTTCCTAACATCTCTTAAGCCTATTGAATCATCAAGAACAACACACAAAAGAGATTATTGTCGGCAACGAGAAGGGTTCAAAGAAAGAGTTTTCGATGGATCTCCAGCTAATAACACCTCCCTGTCTGGACAACGGCGAAAAAACGTGGGCATTTATCCCATCCTATTAGAAGGATAGCTAATCGATTGTCCAGGACAAAGGATGAAATGTGCAGAGACAAGTGATACTACCGAAGGGTATATAGAGGGGTGAAGTGGAAGGTCTCTTCTCAATACCAGAGGCACACTTTTGATTCGCCTCAGCGATACCAAAATGAAGGTTTAAATCTTTGGGGTCCAACAAAGACTCCCACATTTCTCTTCTGAGGAAGGTCAGAATGCCCTTTAAATTTTTCAAACAGAACCTCAGAAGTATTATCCTCGGATTTTGGAAGTATATATGTTGGTTTTCCAGCAGAGCAGTCCGCTCTTCTCCCTAGAAGAGTTTTTCCTAGAGTTTCTGGAATACTAAAAATGCCTGCCCAGTCTAGGAAACCTCACAAGGTTTAGCTACTATCCTCTGTAGCGCTCTTGGATGTTACCTTGGGTGTGGAACATCTGTGAATCTGTCCCTACGTACGGGAAGCGGCAAGAACTGGGAACTGGTGCCTGACATTTCTGTGATGTGAAGAAAGCAGAACCCGTCTCAACCTGCCTCTAGACCTTATTTACCAGATTTTTAAGGAAATAGCCATGAGCGAGGCGGAATGGCATCGAGGATGGGGCCTCACACCAACTGGGTAGTCTTCAGTGGAAACCTCCCCTTAGCTTAGGAGCGTTCTCTTCTTCAATCTACATTGCCATTGTCCAGATCATGACAAGTGATACTGCTTTTTGGAAAGAGATAATTTTGCTCGGCGATGGAGATACCCGCGGGCGTTAGAAAGTGACATATAATCCTACCCTACGAAAGTCCAATTTTTTGAGTTCGGAAATCTGACATTTTAACGGGTTCAATACGGCATGTACGAATTTATCCATGCATTCTATTGACTCTTTTCCGGTTCACCGACATACAAATAATCCAAGTTTGCCCAACTACATTAACTCTTGAGTAAATATTGCCATCAATATACATAGGTATTTTGTTGTATGCTGGAAGTAATTTTGAAAAAGCCACCTCACCATTTGTCCACAAATAGGAACTACTTAGACCACCTGATTTGACACTTACTTGGTTAAAGTTTAGTTTTATATCGAAATAGTTGTACCACATGCATATAACGTAGCCTCAGGCGGTGAGTAGAAATGGACAAAGGAGGCCCTGCAAAGTTTTGCCCTTGTCTTACAGTTTAGTTTGTAGGAAATAAATTGTCTTCAAAAATGTATTTCGCTGCGTTGACTTATCATTAAGGGGAGATATTTATGTTGTCACAGCTTCATAAATGGCGGTCATTCTGTTTTCAAGATTGTGGTCAGTCAAAGAAAATATGTGTGCAAAAAAAGTATTGTCTCACTCTTATCTACTTGCACAATCTCTCTAGTTCTGTTTCCATCTTCCTCACAAAACGTTTGGCAATTTATTATAGAAGCATCTTTTCCGATCTGCTACCTTGAACATGAAAAGTTAGTTATCCAATGGCAGGTATATAGCTCACTAGTCTGATTATTGATTCTACTATTACTTAACCCGTCTGTTGCTTACTTTTCATTCATTTTCCCATTCTCTTATGTGCTTCTCTCCTGAATATTTGTGTTTGCTTTATTGTAATTACTTGAATTATCCTTTCGTATTTATTACTGATTCAGGAGAAGAAAGGTAAAACTTAAAATACTGTTTTATTTTTTGCAGTACCGTGGCCTCTCTGTGAAAAAACAACAGTTTGCCCTTTCGGGCCAACTTCGAATAACTAAATCTCCTCTGTTGTGACACCTCATATCCTTCTCTTTACTGAGCCGTTACTAGGTTAGTCGGTAATAGACAGGGGAGTAAAACTTCTTAAAATATTAAACTGAACTATTTGCAACGTTTTGGTTTCGTTCGGGTTTCACGTTCGGATTTGTAAACCTCTTTGGGCCAAAATGTTGTATTGCTGGGAAAAACACGATAGAAAAACAATAATTCCAACTCAAAAGTTTAGTAGATTTCTCACACACGTATTTATATGGAGCCTGTAAATATACATACAACTTTACTCCATGATTCCCAAAACGAATTCTCAATTAGGCTAATTATGAGAATGAACGTTTTTTTTAAATGTACACGAGATGTCATCACCTTTGATATGGAACCGGCAGTCAAGTAGCCTACCTTGGTGATACATAGAGACAGGTTTCACTCGCACATGTTAACCGACACTAAACATGCAACAAATGCGATTGTTATGACATACAATATCGATAGCAAACATATGTGATGGATAATGCAACTTCTTTTATCTTTGCACAAAACATGGTGTTCGATCAATCGTTTCATATATTCTTCTCAGTTCACTTCAGATCAAGTTATCTCAAACTATTATCAACAATTCATTAACAAGTATGCAAATATTTAAATTCGTGTCAGATACCAAGTTACTTGTGCGAGTATACAAATATGTAGGTTATGCGTACGTGACACTTTTGGGTGACCCAGAATCAAACCCTTACCTTTGTAATAGCTTTAAAAAAGTTATAAACATCCAGGTTTTAAGAGACTTCAAGGCTCTCGAAAACGTTTTAACTAGTGCAAAGTCATGAAGATAAAAATTTTAAATGTTCTTCACACCTTAAAAAACAGACGTATTTACATTACTTAAAGACCTAGTAGTAGAGAGATGTAGTATGCGACTAGGTTATCCTCGTGAGACGCGTTAGGCACAGACTAAGATAAATCTTGATTAGACATTGTTTGCAAAATGCTGAGTCAATTGCACCATGTTAATAAGCTCAAACTTGATATTATCTAAGTCAATGATTTTCGTAAAGACGTAGGAACGATTTTAAGCTTCATAATGCACACTCTTGTTTAATTTATGGAGTAAAGTTCAACATTATTTTTTCTGTCTGGAAAGATGGTCTTTCAGGAGAAAACACAGCAGGCATACTTTTCAATTTGAATGATAGTCATAAAACAGGCATGTACTAGTTGTAGTATTTTACATAGACTGATACACTATTTGACTATCGATATATTGCACATAAGTAGAACTAGTAACTTAAGCGAATTGTTAGTAAATGTATTAGCCAGTTGCAGTATTCCATGTACACTGATAGGCTGTTTGACTAAGGATTCGTTTGCTCATAAGTAGAATAAGTGAACAAATAGTTGGTTAATTGTCACGGGGTGCTCGAATAAAAAAACCTTTTTATATATTGATAAAATCTGAAGATGGTTATCAGGTAAATGATCAAATGGGTGTCGAAAATTATTAAACGATCAACATAATACCCCAGGACATAACATCACAAAGTTCTGTAGAGAAATCAAACTCATGTCATTATAACTGCATTACGCGACGATTTAATTGCCACATGATCTTCACTTGCTTTAACAAAATAGGTTACCTTAACTTTCATTTCTAACACGATCAAACCGTTTTAAATATTTACTCTTCACAAGCACAAAGACTCCAACTAAAACACATAGTGCGATCGTTATTTAAATTCCTTCTGTCAATCACTATCAATTTCCCCAGATTAAGCTACTCACTATAAACTTCATAAAAGGTACGTAAGTTGTCCAGGCCTGTTGTTGGCAAAATTAGTTTCCTGAAAGTTTAAAATGGAAAAGTATTTTTTCGACCATGAAAAAAAGGAAAAAATGAACAGATTTTTTCAGTTTAGAGAGCAATAATAGAGAAGGGGACGCTAGAAGACTTGTTAACAAATCTGTGAAATGTTCGTTGAGCCTTGTTGCCGTTTTGTTAGGTTTCAGTGTAAAGCAATACCCATGGATCCATTGTGATGATTGTCCGTCAGATTGTAAAATCTAAGGAATATAAATTGCAGTAACGAGGACGTTATTTAAAGCAAGTCCTACATGTCTAATACTTAGTGTGTGGAGGTTTCTTTATGGTATCATTATTGCGTAAAAGTGACCCAATGCTTCAGATTTCGTCAATGATCAATTGACGTCAGCTCATGTAAAATACGCTAAATTCAGCTATTATGCATTGAGTATGAACCCATAATACTGCTTTATATTCATGTAATGGAAGATTAATTTGTATTTTACGTATGTGTAAAAGTGCAATGTATTTTTTTCTAATTTTGCGTGGAAAAACTTGTGTCTTACTGTAATTATGTTTTGCACGAAAATACAACCAATTATTTTCAAACAAGCAGATACTTTTTAACCAACTGAAGCCGCGAAATCCTCATAACTGATTAATACCTTCTTTTAACTCGTCTCGATAACTTTCCAACATATATTTAGATGCAAACAATAGACATAGAAGATGACTTGGGTTTCGTCAAGTTAAACATCACCCCATCCGATATAGTGCATAATGGAATAAAGATTGTTTCAAAAGCATTATCTATTTTTATGTTTTTGTCGATGGGTTTAAGATAATTGAAATATATTTGGCAGAAGTACTTCCGTGAGGGACGTCTGTTTACCTTAATTTATTACTCGGATGGACTGCTCAAACTTTATGCCAATACTTTGGACAAGGCAATGTTATGTATTTACTTTTGTTAAACACACAATATTACTTTATGAATAGTGATAACAAAATAATTGTAAAGCGCGCTGTCACCAGCGATAGGTGTCTCACAATCCAACACGGGACCACGGTAGCGTTAGCTTCCACGTAAGGGTCTAGAAGCCTCTTGTTAGGGACCGCAGTGGGTTCTAGAGGTGGAGCCGGAAGGGGTAGGCCGCGAATCTCTGGGAGCTCTTGTCATATTCCATATTTAGACAGCAGAAAATCAGCTCCGACTTCTCTGTTAAAGGGTTTTTTATTTCATATTTTATGAAATGCGATACTAATAGCAGATTGCAGTTATTATAAGTAGGAAAATGACCTTCCAAAATTGTTAATAACATGAATTTTATTAATCTTAACTTTATAATACTTCTCCGATCAAAAGGTTAGCTATCTCGATATAGGTATGTATTGGTGTGGAGTGATTAAATGATATACATGATTGACAAAGTTTTTTAAACATGATTGACATTCTGTTTATCCCAATGAGGTTACAAAACACTTACTTGGCAGGTTTTGAGAACTAGAGCTATTCTCCTCATCATTCAGATGATGTAATGAATTGTTTGACTTGTTAAATTGACTGCCAATCCACGAGGGTGGTTTATTTAGAATTTCTAGCACTAAGAAGGCTATTAAGTCTTTTAAGTACTAAAAGGGTTTTTGAATTGCAGTTTTAAACTAAACCTTGAAATTCTTGAAGATATTCATCCATTACACAAGTGACATTCTTTGAGTGCACCATCAATGCTTCTCAAATACTCTTATCAAGATTGATTCTTTTACACATGCAACGTGCTGGTGTAAATCTTTGTCAGAAGTATACTTTTGTCATGTTGTTTGCTACATCAGGGAAAGGCCACAGTTTTTGGCAAGGCGGCACGCCCCCATCTTCTTGCTAGCCTAGCCGCTATTACCATTAATCGTGTCTATATGGCGAAACGTTAGTATCTGAAACCCCCTGGATTCTGAAGGCACAGATCAATGAAGCAAGCCGTGCCAACTCCTCCATCACTTTCAAAGTTACGTTCTTATCCATAGGCTTGAAAAGTAGTACGCTTGCTGAGTCATTAAGCTGTTTTAACACAATGCCGCCTCTATCTCGTTGAAAACATCTTCAACGGATTTTCAAGTGTGATGGTTTAAACTGGAAGCTCTATTCAGTATGCCGAATATTATATTCCAAATAAGTTAATAGAAAAATTTGATATTTTTCCTATCCTCTCCTAAATTTCTTTCTTTGCATCTTCCTCCCCCCCTCCCCTTTCAATTCGTTTGCTAGGCAAAGACTGGAAATAGTGTTGCCGACGAACGGTACTTAGTCTGTTTATTTTGTGTGAGGTAGCACTGACGATAGAAGTATTAGGAGCAGGGATTTTGTTATTGGAAGGAGATTCATTGCTTCGAAGTGAAATTTGTAACGCCAAGGTCAACCAGTAATCTGTCTCTTGAATCGTTCTTGATTTTACTATCAGACTTACACTGTATTACGAATTTAATACAAAAGGGATGAGTAGTCTGCTACATCTGCAGTATGACGGTAGGGGCTACCACTACTTGTGCAATGCCAGTCGTCAGGAAATTAAGTTTTTTGCATGTCTGGACGTTGGTGATGTGATCCGAGACTATGTTACTTAGGTTTATGTAAAAGTGTGAACATGATTTTGCATGTGGCTATTTTAGGAAACTTCCAGGAACCATCCGAACTGTTGAAACAAAAGTTAGACCTTTTCCTCTTAAACTCATTCTCTTGAGGTCCGCTCCACAGGAATGGTTTCATTTAAACAGACGTTTCGATTTTTATAGCATCTGCCCTTTAATTGTTAGCGGCGCCAAAACATATTTTTTGGTAAGCCACTTATGAGAGAATTACTAGACGTGAATGAGTTTGCTAGTTAATTTATATCACATTGAAGCCCACGAATGAAAGAAAAAACCCTGTCAGCGTAACAAGTAGCTTTATAACTATCTATGTATTAAATTCGTAATTTTAGCTTCCCATGTGTTTTTGTTTGCTAAGTTTAACCTCTGTTTTGTTAACTGCTGTTTTCGTTTCAAATTTACCTTTTTATTTTGTACAGCGCCTTAGAGCTTTTATCTTTTAATCGGATAAGGCGCTTAATAAGTTTGTTTTAATTATATATTATTAAAATGGGTCTTACAGAATAGTCATAAACTCAACTTTCCGTTCTGTCTTCCTCCAAAGTAACACTGAACATAGTGGGGGTGCTGTGGAACATTTTGTTGGCATCTTTTTGAACATTACTCCATCCCAAACATAACTAAAGAGAGAGTTTACGCCAACAGTGAATTTCCCTGGCTTCACCTCAAGCAAAATCTTTGCTCACCCCACCATATGGAAAGTCGCTTGGCTTTTTAGAATGTTGTCAAAGGTTACTTTTCCTCCCGTTACCCTCCCACCAGCCCCAGACGGCGGAGGAACAATTCCATACACTTCTTAGCTACACCCCACTCACAGTCTTACGAATAATAGCAAATATGAAAGTTTTTTGCAGCTTAAGAGGGCTAGAAGCGTTACTGTTTGGAATTAAGTTATACATGCCTGCTCAAACGCAAATATACTTATGATTTTCTATAGCACAGCGTAGAAAACTTGTTTCGATCGTCGGGACTGCTTTACATAAGCAGAAAGTTAGAAATTATATAACAGCTGGTTCGGCTTTTCCTGTATCTTTCACTATGAAGGATATCTTCGAAAGGAGAAAGTGCCAAAGTTACTTCATTAGGCAGTTAGGTTTTAGAAGAATTTGCTATGCTCATAAGGTACGCTTCCAGGACATCAAGGTGCTGTGGTTTCAGAAGCGAGTTATCTATTACGACACTCGTACCTTGACGTTCAACAAATTCTGCTGTTTTCAAACGAATACTTATTAAAGTATATTTGAGTTCATTTTCCAATTTTAATCTAGGATTTATTATTTGTCATCCTCATCTCATCATTATTATGAATACCGTCTAGCATGGACCTAGTACGTAGGTGAAATTCCTCCAAAGGCGAAAAAATTACTGGCTTCATGACAAATACCGCCATTGTTTGATGAAACGAAAGTAGTGGTCAAAATAGTAAACATCACAGGTAAGGATGTATAGGGTAGCATACCACTTACCCAAGATGTTTCCTCCGCTCCAAAATACAACATGACAAATTTTTTTTCCAAAAGATTTCGGGGCAATTTATGCCTTGTAACTAAAGAGATGTGTAAAGTCTCTGATACTTATGTTGTGGAAACTGAAACACTCGCCATACCATAATGAAGTAAACCGAAGGCATTAAAGGCACCTGTTCAAGCTATATCCCTTCCCCTGTGGAAAAGTCATTTGAATGCTTTGAAAGATCTTGTAGCTCAAAATATCACTAGTCATGTTACATAAGCTTACTAGTGGTATGAAAGGCCTAAACTTGAAATATTTCGTTCGAGGGGTAGCTCGTGCCTATTGAGGAGGCCTTCAAATTTCCAGGGGCGCCGAAACAGACTGAATTTCGTGTGTAAGTTTATAGGCGTAGGAAGCTGTTCGAGACTGGGGGCTGAACTATGTTTCGATTCGCCTTCCTGGGGAGGGATCTAAGAGGTTATCCCCTCACCTTCGGAAATATTTTGAATTTTGAGGGTCCTTAGATGCAATTTTGAGCAACATATTAGGCAAATGTTATGGAAAATACTGCAATTTTTTTACATTTTACATTTTGTCTTTTTTGCCTTGAGGGGGCGGAAACATACTTCCGCCTACTACATTTTTGATTGAGGGCTAAGGCCCGCTCCCCGCTTCCTACGCCTATGTCTACGTTCATGGGCAAATAATAAGTATTGCCGTCACCGTACGCTTGCTCTTTCGTTACGTCAATGGCAACAACGTAGTAGTGCAGTATTTATATGTTTCCTCTTTCCTCCGAGATCAAGAATTTGAATGTGAAATGGAAGGAACATATGATTAGTTAAAACTTTCTGGAATAGATTCATGGAAGGAATTACGGAAACGACAACAACATTTGTGCTGTTTTGGTCACTCCTAAGGTTGGGTGAGGCTAGAATGCGGTACACAATATGAAAAAAAAACTTGAGGGATAGTTTATTTTACACTCCTATTTATTTTCAGTTAACCGTTAATTTACCCCAGACATTGGGTATGCGGAACAACGACACGAGGAAAGCTTGGTGAAGAAATGGATCCCATACCTCGTTCGATTTAGTGTCCACGTGTTCTTCCACTCAGTGTGTAAACTTCTCCACATCCCAGATTCCCATCACTATTGCATATGGAACCGTAATTTGAATTACGTAGGCTATGGAAATCTTTATAGAAATGCGTAAAGGCAGGTTCATATTTCGATATTTCCAAGCGCTATAAAGCTATAAGAGCAATATATGGTCACCCCTTGCTCTTCCCAGCCAGTCGCAGACATTGTTTGAGTTACACACTGTTCAACTTTCAAGGCTTCATAGCCCTATACTGAGGTATAAACCGGCCTTAACTGAAAATACTAAGCTTTTATACCTTAAGAGTTTTTGTCCATGAAGCTCATCTGAAAAAAATTGTTTACCATCCCAAGGATGGAAGTCATATTGCTGCTTCATAACGCATTCTACATACCACGTGCCACCATAGCCCACGCAGTTTAGCCCGCATCGAGTGTAGTTCGATGAAGTAAGTAGAAGTCAATCTGGGGGTCAGATATTACTTGCATCAGAAAATACAAAAGTGTCTGGAAGTAATTCCTGACCACCATATTTGCATAAGCTTTCATGTGACTAAGCAACATGAGGAGATTTAGGTTGAACATACAAAGCAAATATCTCACAACTTGGTCCACTGTTAGAAAGCTGGATTTTTACTTACCAGTTAGTAGAACTGTAGCCAAAGTGATGCATGTGACACGGAAAAGAAGCTCGGTTTTAAATGGAGCCATCTTAACTGGTAGCGAAGTATAGTTTAGGGAAAAAGAGCTCTCTCTCTCTCTTAGAACTGAAGAATCCAACGGAGTAAAACGGAGCTTCTGTAAGCCTTCTTACTTAGGCTGTAGGAAAGTTTACGGTCGGGATAAGCCCTGCATACAGTGGATGGTCCCAAAGGACTTTTGTCGAAAGGAGGCAGTTGTATTAGATGAAATTCCATGTATGAAAGCCAAGCCTAAACTGAACTCAGTAAGCTAAGTAGCTCTATCAAAATAAAAATCAGAACAAACATTACGCCCCTTTTTGCAGTCACTATGCTTAGATGTTAAGATCTTTATTGCAATTAATCATGATACCAGGTAAGCTTCAGAAGTCAAGTGTTCTTTAAATGAAGAGAATTTTATGATGACATTTGAAATAACGGTAGGTTTTACGGTGAGGGATTCTCTCTGATAAGGCAGAAATCGGCTTACTATTTATGTAAGGTCAGCCCTAACTTCGTAAAGTGTTGACCAAGCATATCACGGGAGAATTACTGCCGCTGGCAGTTGACGAATAGGAGGGAGGGGGGCACTGTATAAGCTCGAAAGCTCGAACTATATAGATTCACAACCATGGACAGTACCTATACATGCAATAATTTGATTTTTTTTTTTAATTTGGAAGGCGTTTTACCAACACAGACCCTTGTGACATGATCTAAGGGGAGCACCGCTTTCGGTTGGCGCATAGAGTACCGAGAAAACCTTTCAAAAACACATTTCAGAGACCCACATTTAAAAATTTGTTTCTTTGCAAATTTTTGTAAGAAATTTACTTTTCAGTTAGAGAAAGACCCCGTTGGATGTCTTTCTAAATGATCGAAAGTATAATGATGTTATTTTTTCTCTGCAAAGTACAGCAACAAGAATTAAAACGGTCATTGTAGAAGAAGGGGGCAAGCAAAAAAAAAGAAACAGGAATCACAGGGGGGTCGACGATTAGTATACATGCCACGAAATATCTCTTCTATGAGGGCAGACAATTGCTGAGTGAAGCGATCTGAGAAAATGTTTGAAATGCAAAACGGATAAGGAGAAATAAGTACAAATCTACTAAATTTACATCATGATGCCTATGCTACCAAACTGAAAATATCAGAAAACTGCATGATATCTTGATTTCCGATGCATCCGGAGATTAAAGATATACTTCTGTTTTCCTGAAAGGAGTTTTCACCAAAATAGTTTTGTGGATTATTACCATAATAGCAGTCATCACAGAAAGAAAAAAAGTGACATGCAGTCTCTATAGGAAGATATATCTTTCTTTATTCATTTCCGTGTGATATGTTTTTTGGTAAGAAGTTGAATCTGGATTAAGAATGCATTGCAATTCGATAAAGCTTTTATTTTTACATGATAACACAAAGAGACAAATAGGAATATATATGCTCCCAACTTTAACATTTCACCCAGCCAATACCAGTTACTGCAAAGCAAAGAAACAGCTGGTAAGTCCTCCAAAATGTCTCCAGACTTCAAATTTCACATTTTAGGGGAATTTGGGAATCGAAAGAGGAAAGACATAACTGTGTGTGGCTGCAAGTTACAATTGCTATTATTACAAAGGAAGTTCCTTAAAGCTTTTCTGCGAGGAGGTAAGCACGGCACAGTCAATTAGCATTAAAGAGACTTGAACATTTAATAAATTACTATCTCTATCATCCTTAACAAAATTAAAATACAACAAAAAATTTCAGAAAGATCTTTCATATGGCTCTAAGTTTACGAGTGCTAGTGCGGAGATTCGTAATATAATGTTTTGTTAAAATTTTGTTAAGATATAATTTTTAGCAATATTCTCAAATGTAGGAATTACTTTCAAAAACTATTTAAATAAGATTACCATATGAGTTTGATTACAGCTATAGTATGGGTTTGTTCTATACTAGAAAACATTCTCTGAAACACGGGGTCTATGAGCCTGGATACTTTAGTTACTGAAAAATGTAGCATAAATGGAACAACTTGACCAAAGTTTGTCGGGAAATTATACAAAGTTTCAAATGTTGCAGCTTCCCCATGCAACCATGTTCACTGCATGAGGTGTATAGGGCTTGTAAAAGACATTCTTTAAGGTGAGCGTAATGAGACTTGTGCATTGAGAAGACAAGGAGTGTTGAGAGAAAAAGGAGTGTTGGTTTATTACACCAACATGACTGTCCTTGGTTTGGCTAAAATACGTTGTTTCAACAAATATTGTATCGATAGAGAAGAAAAAAGAGTGGGAAATAAACTGTTATAATGACCAATGTTGCGATTGAAGAAGACAAAGAAAAACTTAAAAATTGACATTATCTGCGTAATATGTATAATAATGAGCAATTTGCTAACTACACAGATATTATTTACCATATATCGGTTCATGCCCAATTAATCTAGACAAATTTAACATTAACTGGAATGACGAAGAGAAGCGCTTACGATCAAAAAGTGAAGAAAGAAGGAATACATAAAATTTAAGAAATCGGCATAAAGTTTAAGATTAAAGTGTAAATTTTCACAATAATGAACGAAAGTGACAATAAATGAAATATATAAACACTTGGATTTTGCATTGATGTACATGTTTTAATGAAAACCAGTCTTCTAAATTTTGTGAAAGATTTCGAATTTTGTTTCTCCCAAGGATTTGCAATTCGGTTCGGGAAAGTGCAGTGACTTCTTTATTGACATATTCTTAGGTGCTCTGGGTATCATGGTTACGTCATGATACAACAAAGCCCGAGGAACCCTTCGTGGTACTCCTCTGGGGTAAATATTAAGACTTAGACAAGGCAATCCCTAAAATTGGTATAAGACATAAACCCTCGTAGGAGGGTTTATGTCGCAGAGGTAACGTTTTCCTTGAGTATGTACTGGCTCATGATAATACTGGCCCGCATTTCAGTTCTATCACATAGGTTACAGCCTAACATTCAGCGATGTTCAAACGAGGCAACGTAGGGCTACAGTAACGTTCAACCCTAAGGTAATTAATACCTGATTTTATGTATGCATGAAAGGAGAACACCACTGTTACCATTGAACGTACGCACACTTTCTTCAACTACTTTCAAGACATGCGGAAACATTATGGAGCGCCGATATGCTTACAGAGAAGCAAATTGTTACCATCCCAGTACAGACCTTCCTCACTTCCTCACTGATACCTAACTTATGATATTGTATGTCAACAAAGACTGGAGAAAAACGAGTGATTAAACAAACATTACACAGCGTATAGCAAGTCTCACAAAGACGCCGGGGCTCACATTCACATTGTGTGCATTATATTTTTGTGTATTAGCTTGGAATGGAAACTACAAATTATTTCTAATAGTTTTTCTTTCTTCTATCTAGAAATTTATATTTGACTAGCTCTCAAAATTTCTGCGATTAATGTTTTGTTACAAAACATAAGAGACATAACCTAAGCTTGATTTGACAAGGTCTCACTTTTTGTCAAGTTTCTTGCAAGGCACTTTCTCCATGCTTGACTTTACACTTTCCTTAGCATCAATTTATAAACGGCTGATGTAAATGGTGAGATAAAGATCATTTCAAACATGAGGAAACGTGCTACTGGTGCATAATACCCCGTCACAAAATCGGCATTTTTTTTCTTTTTTAATGGGTTAAGATGATACCATCCTTTTAACGTTGTTCGTACTACACTTAAAATAATTGAGAATTAAACAACGGTTTCAGATAACGTTTAAAATTTACAAATAGATTAATCTTGCTGTGAATGAACTTTAAACGAAACTAACATGATGCCTCCCTGTTCGATTTTACTGTTTTCCCACCCGTCCTTTCCTAGACGAAATCTTCCCTTTGACATATTTCCGTCGTGTAGGAACTATGCATTCGCGGTAAGATTAGATGGCTCATAATTCGGGTTAGCTATACCAGGATCAGTCGATAACCTATAATTAGGTGTTATTGTGGAGTCGTTCTGGTTGTTCTTGTACACTAAATGAGCCGATGAGCTCGTCCTTCTAGAGTAAACGAAGAAGAAGATACCTACAGCGACGACAGCCACAAAAATTACAGCGACAATGATTCCAACGATCATACCAACTTTGCTGCCTCCTCCAGTGTATGGTTTCTTTGATGGCTCATCAGCTGAGTAAACAAAACATGTCTCTTTAAGTTAAAACAACAAAAATTAAAACGATAAGACGCTAGGTAGATACAGCATGGTTTTCCGTCAAGGAAAGCATTCTAAGTCGACAAGTTTCATTATGGTGTATAATAAAGACAGCGAACGGTGTCCGAAAATCTGATACAAGGTTGGAAAAAGATACTGCTGTACTGACATAATATATATATATATATATATATATATATATATATATATATATATATATATATATATATATATATATATATATATATGTACTTAGTGAATCAACCTTCACTAAGATGTAACTGTAACTAATTGAATAAAAGGGGTAAATGCACTAGAGCGAGTTATGCAGGTATTTATAGTTGTCGGTTAAATTGTGGCTGAGATATAACTGTACCTATAATTTTCAGTACGGTAGCTACTTGCGGTTGGTAAGGCTTAAAGACGAACCTGGCAAAAATGATATTGGATCAACATGTCAAAAATGATCTGTGTCCCAAATTTTAGTTTTGTGTGATTTTTGATTAGTATTAGAGGGACATTTAACTCATGATATTTAGTGGACAGTCGGATTACAAGATAATGCGTCGATGTATCCATGTCTCGAAACAGATGGGTTTTAATATCTTTAAAACCAAAAGACCGACCTTGAAGTATCTTAAATTAATGTCCTAACCCTTTACTATCAGAAATAGTGTTTTGTTTTCGAGTTTCTACCCTAATGTGTTGTGTATCAAACTCCTTTGAGAGTGAAAGTTCCCCTGTGACCTTTTATTGCGCTAGTGCAGTTTTTCCTTACTTCAAAATATCAATATATCAAAATATCAAATTGTGTCTACTCACTTCCTGGGAGCTGAACATCCTGACATGAGCCAACAGCAACCTTAACGTTATCCACAGCGATAGTACCAGACGTGGTTGTACCAACAAAATTTATCTGCAATGAACAAAGACATGTCAATCTTAGAAACATTTCTATTAATTGTCATCAAACTGAAAAAGAAATATCAACACTCATTGGCTTCAGTGATGCAAATTGGCTTGACTGCCGCTTATTAGATTTAAAACTGGAGATAGCTTGAGTTAAGTTTCTTCTTGTTGGACAAACACATGAATGGCAATGATTGACGTCTTGCAGGTGTATAGTTTGGTTTGTCATTGCTCTGGTGCTCTGGTAGGTATCATAATTGCAATAAGTGTGTGATGTACATATGCCCCGCCCTTAAGCAAGCCCTTTTGTGGGTCAAATCCTGACGTCAACCCTAAATTTGAGGGTTATTCATTTGGGAATATGATCCCTGGGTCTAACAATTAACGATGTGCCGGTCGAGTCGTCGGGAACTGTTAAGAGACAATGTTTGACAACGGAAAATAAGAACCAAAAAATAAGGAAGATTGTGATGACGATATGTAACATAATGTGAGACTTCCCTTATCGCAGTTCAGACTGTACTTTCTTTGACTTGAGCGAGCCGGGGTACCAAGTTTGTAACCATCGTGATATTCTCGCAATCCAAAATACAAGAGATTGCACCACAAAACTTTTATTATGTGAAGAATGTCGCAGAAGTGGACATCCTTAAAGGTACTTGTTTTGTACTGCTGATACGCCGTTATGGTAATGTATGTTCCTATATTTAAACTAAAAACTTACCTTAGTCATTTCATTGTGAAGACTTAGTTCTCATTACGACTTTGCTTTTCAGTTACCTACCAGATACGACTTTACCCCAAGGATAAATTGATATTTCTGCTTTATTGTTATTTTTCGGTAAAAACGTAACCAAACCAATCGCTGATGTTTTAAGTATGTTTTCATCGAAAGCCGGACCAGTGCTACAACTCGGGGAAAAAGACAGCGGTATACGAAAAAGGGCGTGGTCAGCACTCTTTCTCAAGGTGAGTGGTGGGTGACGTGGGGGAAGAATTCTCTATTGGAACAATTACATGACAGAGTACCTATACATAGCACCCAGTATGGATCAATCTTTCCCCAAAATTCCACACGGTGGGCAATTCGCAAAAGTTAGGAGGTGTTGTTTAAGAGCAATCTAATTCTTTTCCAGGTGAATTGATCCCCTAAATTTGAAATACTCTAAACTTGTAGTATATTAAATTGGTTTAAAATGCAATCCGAATTATCGTAAATCAGGGGTTCTCTTACATTATTCCTAAGACCTGGTTGATTACCTTTCCACTATCATCTTGTATAATGTCGAGGGAAGTTTCAACATGTGTCCACTGCGTCGTGGGCTCATCTAAGGTTAGCAGATCCTGTTCACCACCTGTCCCAGTCTCTAACTTAACTTGAAGGTTTGACGTGCTACCGGTTTGATAGTAATCGAACGAAACACAGTGTACAGTAGTCAGTTTGAACCCACTTGATAGAATAGACGCTACAGTTTGTCCAGAGCTGGATGAAGTGTACATGTATGAGCCAGAACCTGTAAATATAACAAAATAAGATGCATAAAGAATATAGGGGTATGTGGCAGTTGTCTGGGAACGGTAGCCCTTTCTGTGAAACAGATCTTGATTTGAAAGCCAGTTGTCGTTTGATGTCAGATTTATGTTATGACTGTTGTAAGCTGAGGACTGTTGGAGAACATACAGCTTCCACTGCTTGTCAATTATCTTCCCATACGCCTGTAGTAAGGAATAAAGTTTTCTTTCATAGTCAGGTTAGTCAAAAATAGGTGGATCTTGTTTAATGTAGTTTACAGAAGTTTTCCATTGTGAAATATGCCGAAGATCTTTTATTAAATTATGTTTTAATCAATAATATTGATATGCATGACAATAATAGGTTTTCCGACTTTGGTAATATATGCATGTCATCTCTATAACCACTTCAATTGAGATCCCTTTCAGCATTCTTTTAAAAAAGAGATCCTGATATGCACATCAGCACATCGTGTTGACCCATCCCTACCCCGGCCTACTCGCCGTTTATGTACCCATTCCCTGGGGAGAGGCATATCCTTCATGTTTCCTATACATTGCATAGTTACATTTTACCTGCTTCTACTGGACCATCTCCGCTGTAAAAATCGAACCAAGTCCATCGTGCGAGGCCACCATTGTCCATAAAGTCGTATCTACAATCGTCGAAGCCCAGTTCAAAGTCACAGAAAATTTCAGTTGGGAATCCGCCACAAGGTTCACGGACAGTCTTAATGTCATCAATGGCTATATCACCGTATATTCCCGGTCCAATTAAGCCTTCAAAACCAATCTGAAAATTTATGACAAATACTTAAGATCCATCAGTAATCATTTGTATCTTTGAACATACAGCCTGTTAACATATTTCTACTGCTATACACGCACCAGTTTTTCTTTAAAATCAGACTCTGAAGCACTAATCCAATTGTGTGTTCAAGTAACACTCAAATGCACATACCTGTATAAGTGCAAATACAATAACCCTAATTTCTAAGTCGTTGTAATGTACAGGTTATTAAATTTCCAACCTCAACAAAGCTTATTACGTAAATAACAGCTAACGTTCAAAGCAAATGAAAGTTTTCCAAGCAACATTCAATGAACGAATGCTTCTAGTAACTCCAAATGGAGGCCGATATTTTTCAGACTTACTCGCATTCCACCTCTAACTGGTGGGATGTCGACCAACAAAGGTCGCCAATCAGGCTCCTGTTGTCCACTTAGTCTTGTCAATTCACGTGTTTCCTCGTTGTCGACTGTTTGAAGGACTCGGAGCCACCCAGTGTCCTTCCCGCTCATGTGATAATAAAACTGAAGACACATGTGATCAAAGCTGTTTAGAAGACGAGGAGACGATATAACAGCGTTGTCGTTCGGTCTTTGGGGCTGAGAAGCCTCTATGTACAGGTAATGTCCTACGACAAAACGTAGAAAAGTTGATCAATTGAAAATACGCAAGAATGAACTGTAAACAATTGCCATCTCAACTGAACACCTAAAGCTGTTGGGCAACAATGGGATTGAAGACAAAAAAAAATATTGTGTTGGACTGTGATCGTATTCGAAACTAACGGCAGGTACGAAGAGGGTAATACGAATTATAAAGCAAAATTGTACAAATCATAGTGTACACATACCCTACTACTGTTACAATAGAAGTCTGGTTTCGCTCTTCTGAGCAAAATTGCCAAGAAGCCTCACTCCTTTGAGGTAAACTGTAGAGGAGAATTTCATCAGTTCATTCCACCAAAGAAATTTACCCTTATCACTAATGAAATTGACTTTGAACTATGCGGGAATGGCTTCGGGTGTTACACCCACGGGTTATGTAACATAAAATCTCTAGTCACACTGCCATCCCGAGCGTATAATTAGTGCCCTGAGCAGTTTCTTAAGTTTCAAAAGATGTTACATTCGAACCCTATACATTACTCCGGTCTACTCGTTTCCAAAATGCGATAGATAAAGTCAATGGAAACACCACGCGGCAGGATTTAAATTCTCCGATTTTATCAAGAACATATCATGCATTAAAGTTTGAGAAGTTTCCAAGCGTTAGAGTAACTGAAAGGTAAAACCAAGCTCATGGTAACGATAACAATGAACAGACGCTACATGTTTGTCAGGTTACCCAGTGGTGCCATATCGTGATTGAAGTTCTGCCGGTCTCAAAAAAGGCATAGAGTCACGCTTTAAAAGGCTAGAGTTCGTGACTTGGACTGGGAAAAGGACACGGATTGGGCACAAGGGCCTCGGACAAGAAAGAAGCGGATTCAAGACTCAGTGACAACACTGTGTGATGTTATTTATATATACACTTTCATGCGACAAGCAGAAGTACTAAAGTCCTTTAGTAGTTGGTGACGTCTTAGCCTCCTCCTTTTCGCAAAAGTCATGGAGAAAGATACCACTCATTTTAAAGTAATCCACGCATTAGCACACAATGTCAATGTTTAAGACGTTTTGTAGATTGTAGCGGCCACTGTGCCTAATTATTATACAACAATTATATATAATACAATATTATGTATTAATTTTGGCTCCACATATTTCGGAGAGGGAACATACGGTAAGGTCTTACCGGCTAGTATTAAATGTAGCCTACTGGGAACATGTATAACATTATACTTTCGGCAACATACACACTGACCTTCTGCAGTACCATAAGTGTGATCATTATTTGGACCGGTACCATCCGTATATGTAGGTCCTGATTTAACCATCCAATCGATTTTGTCGGTGTACTGGAAATTTAAGACGCCCTGTTCGTACCCACAAAGAGGGTCATCCTCGTCCTCGAAGTCACAGTCTATGTTCTCGAAGCCAATTGGTCCAGACGGGTCTGCAAAGATCACAACATAAAGATGACCATATATGAAAAATATGAAATTACGTCTATTGATAATTTATAGGATCCGTTTAAAGTACCCTGCGGAACGTTGGGTGCTTGATAAGAATCAATTGTTCCGTCAGAATTGTTCTCTTAATTTTCACCGGTTGACTAAGGTAACACCACATTTGCATGAAAATGTTTTCATGGAAGTATCTCTCCAATAGGTGTTCCTCAATAGGCTCACAAAAAGAAATTCGGGCGATTGGAGGTCTGAATCCTTTTAGAAATTTACACCTTACCGTGAAACACTCTTTTCTCTTTTCTCTATCTCTCTCTATTTATTTTTTTATTTATTATTATTATTATCATCATCATCATCATCATCATCATCATCATCATCATCATCATCATCATCATCATCATCATCATCATCATCATCATCATCATCATCATCATCATCATCATCATCATCATCATCATCATCATCATCATCATCATCATCATCATCATCATCATCATCATCATCATCATCATCATCATCATCATCATCATCATCATCATCATCATCATCATCATCATCATCATCATCATCATCATCATCATCATCATCATCATCATCATCATCATCATCATCATCATCATCATCATCATCATCATCATCATCATCATCATCATCATCATCATCATCATCATCATCATCATCATTATTATTATTATTATTATTATTATTATTATTATTATTATTATTATTATTATTATTATTATTTTGCTTTCATGTAGTGTGTATCGATTTGTAATTTTTCCATTATCTTTTATACTTTAGACAGTCAACTAGCACTGGCCTCAGATACAAGGCAGTGTAGGGTTTTCAACTGCTTCCTGAAATGGGTGAATGACCTGTGAGATGATGATCAGCATACACCATGTGAACTGAATCGTTTGGAAATTTGCTCCCACTACAATTTAACTTCAAAGGAGCTTTGTCTAATGTATTCCTGTTGTAAGGAACTATTTATCTGCTTGTCAAAGAAGTCGTTAAATGAAGCCATATGACATTTTCTTTGAACTGAAAATACTTTACTCTTCGGAGACTTGTTAGTTTGTTTTAAGCTTGCCCTAACCTGCCATCCCGACCGAGGGTCTTTAAAAAGATGCAGCCAGCCATTTATTCCCGCTTCATGTAGTTGTAGCTCACCGAATTACAAGAGTCAACGTTCTAGAAAGTTCTAAGCTGTCTCTTTGTTTCTCTTTGGGTGAAACATGCCTAGGTAAATTTGATAGAAATCAGCAACTAACGAAGAGAGAGAGGGTAAATTTCTTGATTAATTTCACTTATATTCGCATTACAAGATTTAATTCAATTTAATGGATGGGATAATACATCAAATTCGAAAGAATTTGTAATGCTGTGCTCACGTACTTTTTATAGAGGATTTCCTCGATGAAAATGTTCTTAACTATACCTTTTCGGCATGAAAAATCCAGTTCAGTTTGTGCCTTATCTTATTTTAATCTGTTCTATTTGTGCCGTGAGACAAATCAGTCTTACAAAGTAACATCTTCATTTGGAAGTACAAACCCTCCCCCCTCTTCCACTCAACTATGCCAAATTGGGTCCTTGGATGCTCACGTTCATAAATAGTGTTTTGTGGAGATGCCCTAATTCTGGGCACTGGTTTGAACCATTGATCTCGGTTAAACTTGATAGGGGATTACTCTTGACGGTTCCTCAATTCGAGTACGTACCAAAAAAAAAAAACGATACGTGTGACTCGATATAGCATTGTTGTACAAAACCTGCCGAGACCGACCTTCGTAACTTCAACATCTCGATCATTATTATTGCAAAACTGAACACACAAACCGATGTGCAATTCATTCCCTATCGAATTAAGAAACTTTTTTCTGTTTAGAAGCCCACTGTCAAATTTGAAGGCCATCTAGGGCCAGTAACGGAGGTACTTATCCCGCCGAAAGGTTTAAGGTAAATATCTTCATATACATTTATGCGGGATATCACACAAACACATACGAAGATGTCTTCTAAACTAAAGCTAAAAGCTTGTCTCCATCCATTTTCCAAGAGATTCAACTGACATCCTCACATTTTCGAAAGGCAAATTAATTTGGGCTTTGTCCTTCTGCTGAGTCAAACTAAAGCCCCATTGTTAACATTCTTTCGAAGAACGATTTCCTTTTCTATCAGTTCTAATAAATCAACACCAGTGAAAACTGAACTGTTTTTCAAAGATTGGTCTTTGTGTGTGAAGGGCGGACGTGGCACTGGCAATTATTACTCATCCTAGCTACTTTTTCTTTGTTGTGGACTGGGGAGAGGATATTACACCCGATATATCCAGTTCATCATTAAATCCACTCTTCCTCTCTCTTCCTTCATTATTGTTGTTTATCTATATTAATACCACGAAGATGTACCACCGTTTTTACATCATAGGTACAATAACTTCAAAGAAGTCAAAATATGTAGTATTTTCCTTTCCAAAAAGCCATACAACCCTTAAATTACTTAACGTCAACGTGATCTTCTAACTAAGAGAGTATAACATTGAAGGCACAAAAAATATTATTTGTGTATGAACACTGAATCAACAATAATTGCTGAGGTTCTTGTCATGATATAGCAGGCATCGCAGCTAAATTCTGCCCAGAGGAACGATTTTGATAGTTGACCTCTGAATAGAACACCTGCCTTTCTAGCAGGAGTAAAAATGTGCTATACCTCCTACGATGCCAGTCTTGTTTCCCATAATGTCTGATTTATTTTTCATGGACCTTCCAGCAACCTACCCCTTTAAAAGGAATCTTGTGATCTCTAACTCACCTTCCATATCAATCTTCTGTCACAAATGTAAGTGTTAAAAGCCATGAACAAGGCTTACGCGTAAGGTAGATGAGTGACTCTCTAGAAACAATAAAGGGCAATTTATTTCACTATGAAGGTGGTTCTTGTCTTTCCTTTCTTTTTGTTGCAGTTGGAAAGCTCTATCCTAGTCAGGTATCAAAACACAAATGTTGTTCTAAAACTAGACTGAATCAATTTCGGAATATTTTAGTAATTACTATATCTGGCATTCTTTTGAATTGTAGCACATTTGTGTCATAAAGGTCAAATTTTTAATACTACTTGAAACAAATTGTTCCATAAATGCTTTCAGATTGAGGAAGTATTGTCTCTCGGCAATAAAGGCAGCTAATCTCTCTCAAATTACTTAATGACAAACTTACACTAGTGGAGTACCCCTGTTAATCTCTGTAGAAGTAACCTCACGAGTTCGACTTTGACACAAATAATTCCCATGTATTACGCTTTAGCTTTAACTACCTTTCTCTGTGACTGGTCAATTTTTTTACCCTCCTTTAGACCGTCAAAATTGCCCTGTAGAATTTGTGTACTATTTTAAAAATTTTCAACTGCTTTTAATCAGGTGATGGTGTTAATTCTTATGATCAAATTGACGTGAGTTACATGTTTAAATTTCTAATGCCTAAAGAAGATCTCAAATCCAAGAAAATAATGCAGTTTGCATTACACCAGAAACCAACAATCACAAGGGGCACTTATTCAGTTTTCAGAATAATTTGGGGCACCTACATAAGCTACCTTGGCGTTGCAAAATTTTATTTCTTAAATATCCACTTTACAAAGTGATCACAAGTATCTCCCATTAGCACAACTCATTATTCTTCTTAATCAGAGCCAACATAATGCACCTACATAGCAGGTATTACATTCACTTTGATCGCTACCCTTGTTGTGATATCTTACTCTCCAATGCTTAAATCTTTGTCCTATGATTATCACTTGCAATCTTTCATAACCACCAAACTACGGGCGTCTGTTGCCCAAGATGGGGGCATCCACATACCGAAAATTAAACCTCTACAGACTATCATCTAGAACAAGTTTTTTTCTCACAAGTAGCATTACACTTTCGCATATATTGTCCCCTGTTTAATTAAATCAACCTTCAAATTTAGCAAAATCATGTTACCAACTCCAAATCCTATCACCAATCACCTCCAAAGCATGGATTACATGTATCGTCTTACCCCTTCTAAAAATACCCATCATTTCCAATTTCAAGAACCGATCACTCCACTCCGTTTGACTTAGGATCTCACCTAAGAAAATAAGGCTTTCACTGCCCAACATGGCTTATGCAAGTGCTTAAGCGGAAACTGCCAAAGAACAACTTTGCTAGGCTCTATTTTCACAACCCGTGTAACACTTGAATATAGTTGTCCCCTGTTCTTCCTTTCAACTTTTACGCCTCACCAAAATTAAGCAACGTACTACTAAAGTATGACAACCATTGTCAATCTACATATTAAATAACGAAATTCCTCTAATATTAATTTTTATATGAAGACTCGTACTACATGAAATTCGTTTCTCACTATATCTTCTAATTTGTTCATTTGTATTATGAGCCTTACATGCCTTACGGTTCCACTTTTTTTGAAAAAAGCTGCATATTTCTTTACTTTTGAGTTTTTAACATGTGAACCTCTGGATACGACCATATTAGAAGGAGCTCTTAAGCTCATCTGGATCCTTTTCTTCTGTTGTTTACATACGTTTCTTAATTATCTGTTGTTCTGTTTGTACAAACAAGCGTACGAGGTACAAATGAAATAATAAACAAAACGATATGAAACGATTTCTACCCTTTTCAGCCACTGCTTTTAGCTTTCAACAGTTTGACTTCTGCTGACAAGTTCGACCCTTTACCGCACTAATAAGTGATAACCATCTATCTCTTAACGTGGAAGATCCATGTGCTGAGTTTGGAGCCTTTTGCACGTTGGCTCTTTTGGAAATCGTGTTCGCAAGCTTAACTTGACACGCACAGAATAATCACTCTTCACTATACACATTATAGTCCTCGTAACCAACAACAAGCAATCAACAGTTTTACTGTGTAAAATCTCACTTAATAATATGGTTTTAAGAAGTAACATGTATATCACCATATTAATTCCAAAAAGAGCATATGGCAATGCTTAAAATAAAGTTGTCTTAAGGTAAGCATGGCTGTATGACATACCTGTAGGACATGAATTAAGATCAACTGAAATATCATCAAGAGCTATGTCACAGTTGTACCCATAGAATGCATAGCTGCCTTCAAATATGATCTGAAAGACAAACGAAACTGTTTCAATTGTTCAGTCCCAGTTTGTTATTTTTAACTAGTCCTTAAAAAAGAATAATGTCAAAAATGTAAGCCAATGACGTTAGTTGCATCGAATTCTACCTGAAACTCATTATGGTCTTATTATAACTTCTTCCTTTAAAATATTTTGCTGCAAAGTATTTTAAATATCACTTACGTTAACAGGCTCTGTAGAGGGGGGTATTTCCATCCATCCTTCCACCCATTCTCCTTCTGGCGTGGCTCCGAAATAACTCCAGTCTGGGTCAAAAGAGAGTCTATGACCCCACTGAGTGATGTAGACGTTCAAGAAGTCTTGGGTCCTTCCATTAGTGCTATACTTGTAAAAGAAGAATCTCAAACATCTTACAGAAGATGATGCCTGGAGTAGTGGAGATATTATTCGCGCACGGTCATCGAATCGCAAATGATAGTTACTGCAGTCGATAAGTGCATAAAACCCTGAAAAGAATTAGAAAAAAATTGTTAATGTACAATACACAAACAGTAATACAAGACAGCATTGATGTCTTAATAAAATCTATTTTCTAGCCCGGCCTTTACCTTGACTCAACCATAATTCAATCAGGTATTTTTCACAATGTTCACTTAAAATGACGTACTTAGAAGGGAGTAGCAATGGACAATTTTTTAAATCTTAAAGTAAAATCTTCAGATTTGTGTTAAATTGTCTTTTTTTCAAAGTCGCTATGCTTTACTGATTAAAATTACTTTTTGAATTCATTTTAAGTTAGAACTCAATTGCAATTTCTGGAACAGAATCGCAAACGTACCATACTTGATGGAATTCTACTACACATTGCCTGCCTTTTAAGTACATCGTACATGGAAGTAATTTTAGAAAGGTAATGTACCATAACATTTATTGATATCTTTTTAAAGAAGAAAGTGATCTGACAGGAGAAAAATTTCTTCACCCAGATCTTTCTTCCTGTCCACCATTTCCCTCCTGAGAGCCCTGAGCGTTGGTAAACCAGACCGTCGAAGGTCACCGTCACAGCATTTGGTAAACGAACCATTTCAAAGCCTCCATAGACCTTATGTATATGACGTCACAGAACACAGGCATCTGTTATAACTTTTACGAACACAAATGCACACAGCTGATTCGTGTATCGGTCCGACACGCGCAAACGTCTACTACCAACGTGACGTCAATGCATAACGTCTTTAGTTGGAATTCTTTACTGATACGGGATATCTACCCCCACCCACATTTTCTCGAGTTCTGTTAATGAACGTTCACATTTTCACGTTGTGAATTTTGTTGCAAAGGCCTATATCGTCATTCCACTTCTAACAAAAATCTGTGCCATTGCATTTGCCCAAAAGCATGTACACTTTTACATAAAAGAATTCAATGTAGTTCACGTATCTGACACAACTAGGTCCTTTCTGTCACGCTCCTGTATATCTTTAAAAATTGACCTTCCTCACTCGCACTATAATATCTCCTCTATTGAAGTTTTGTGATACGTCGTTGAACGTTATTAATTATGAAATTTACCATCTGCTGTGCCTGTTGTATGATCTACATTTGGTCCAGAGCCAAACGATACCGTTGGTCCCGAGTGCCGAATCCAGTCAAAGAGATCATCGGTTGCCTGTTCATAACCACACCAGTCTGTTTCAAAGTCACAGCCGATGTTTCCAATCGGTTCTGGCCGTGTTGTTGGTGGAGGTGCATCGGTCACGACTACAGGAAAAACAATAAAAGACCGTTCGAAAAAGAGTAAACTTAACTATTACTAGCCAGAGTGGATCTCAGCTTAGCACAAGTTAAAGTTGTGCGATCGCTTTTAGGGCCCAAGTAGTTACAGGTCGAAGTCTGCAGGGGTGGTGGGCTAGGAAGGGGGGAACTTCCCACGCAACTTTTTCAAACCTTGGAAAAGGGTGTAGTTGCAAAACCCTAAAAGAAAAAATGTCCCTTGTCATATTTATGTTTTTAAAGCCCTTAGGACCTAGGAAATGCATGCGAATGTCTTATATTTTCAAGAGGAGCTCGTATGCTGGTGTTCCTTCCTCATACATGATGCACACAACAAAGCTACGTTAAAGGTCTTAATATTGCTTCTTACGCGGAGCCGAACTGTGCTTAAATTAGACAGGTTTTGATTACATTTTGTTACATGCTACAATCATTGTGCTTGTAAAGTATCTTCAATTCCTGTTTTCTCCGAGAAACTTGAAACTTCTTTCCAGTTGCTTCTTTCTAGAATCCAGCAATTATTAAGTGATTGTAAAAATGTGGCGTGGTACCGTACTATGCCACAACCGAAAAAACACTAAGTTATGAGAGTTTCTAAATCAAAAGAACAATTTAGAGCATGTCAAAGATAGCACCATTTTGTACCCAAGCAACCTTACAAAGCAAACAATTTCTCATAGATCATCATCCTCTTACACCCAGGCAATCAGAAAATAGAAAAAGGCACTAAATAGTGAGAAAATGCTTTTCCGAAGAAAAAATCCTTTTCCATCTTAGCCATCTTACATACAAAAAATTTCTCAAATATAAGATGTGTCACCCCGGTTCTTAAACAACCCCTCTATCCAGTGGCATCACCAAGGGGGCCAGGAGTACGTACCCCCAGGAAACCTTGTGTTCCCCGTGTGCCGCCCAACTGAGATTTGGAATTAAAAAAAAATGTAAATCTTCTGTAGTCAGAGTATTCGACTACCAGGTTTCATATAATTTGATTCTTCTTAGGACAAGAAAAGGCAGCAATCTGTATTTTCTTCTAATGACGAAATCGTCACATCTCACGAAACACACAGTGATCACTGATGTGTGTCGGTGGCTGAGCATCGGTCCTGGTAATCCATAATATTCGCCGCCGCAACAGGTGTGAATATACGCCTTGATAAAGTATAGGCCTTATGCTCAGTGCAGAGGTAATACGTCCGCCTCGCTGACTAGATGAGTCATTGAGCAAAACAATGAATTGTGTCGTTTTGTACTTGCCTTGGAATGCCTGCCGCTTGCGTTGCAAATTGTGGTGCAACCGCAGTGCCAGCAATTTCAATGTGACTGTTCTGTATTTTCTCCTTCGAGAAAAAACAATTCCAATACATTTTTAAAGAGAAATATATGAAACAAAATTCTATGCTCACTCTAGTCCCGGATGACTCCAATCACTCAGATCTTGGGATCATGAGATCTCCACTTTAATCGAAAATTCCACAATTGAACGAATATTTGATTCGGCAATACACATGCATGTTTTTTACTTCCACGAGAATTTCTAAATCCATACGTAAACCTTTTTTTAGTTCCTAAAAATTCTTAATTTGTTAACACAAATTTTACTTCAATAGGTAGCGTATATGGTACCAGATTGCATGTAAGGACACCCAATTTTTCAAAAATTTCAAAGGCGAGGGAGACGTAGACCCCTCCCCGTAAATTACAAAACATATTACATGTCCTCCCCCTCCGTGAGAGAAGTCCTGTGTACTCCACTGGGTAAAGCATGGTCTTCAAAGTGTATGGTTCATATACCCTGCGAAATTATGCATCCGCAACTGTCTAGTCGTGCCCCCCCCCCCCATCGAACTGTTGTGTCCACCCTTGTGCTTCCCCCAGAATGAAAAGTCTGGTAAAGCCACTGCCTCCATCTCTAAAAATTATTGGAAAAAGACACTAAGTAATGAGAATTTCTAAAACATAACCAGTTCAAAGCTTTTTCAAAGACAGCACCAGTTAGCACCTAATCGACCTTACATAAATGTCCCCTCCCTTAAACCCTTCTCTTTAAGCCCTCCTTCAGGGCAGCTCTAGGGAAAAAGGAAGGATCCGCCTGGATGACCGCCTAAAAACTTCGCCGAGGAAACTTCCCTGAGTTATGAGTAGTTATACATATTTGTGAGTAGTTGCAAGTAGTTATTAATCGCTTTAAGCTTAATGCTGTATGAGTGAACAGCTGAGCTGATGCTCCTGCATATTTTGATAAAGGTTTCAATTTTACATATTAATTCCTTCATGATTTCTTCAACATTCCTATGAATATCAAGCACAAGTTCTCTTGCTGAGACATAGTTGGAGTCTTCATATGTTAGAGGGATGTCTCAAACTAAGTTGGGGTGACTGCAAATGATCCTAACATAAAGTGAACATTTGAATGAAAATATTAATAGATATCACAAAGTAAAGGGACCGTCTTAGCACTACATAGTAACTTTCCCAACGTCTTACTCAACTTACATTCTGGACAATCCTGTGAGGCATATAAGACCACATCATCAAGCGCAACATCATCCCTTTCTTCAAGTCCGTTTCGGGCCTCAAAGATTACCTTTAGACAAAGAAAAAATATTTCGGGTAAGATACTGCACTTCACAGGCTTATTAAATAACCAATACTTTCCAAACAAAGCACAAAGATGCAAAAATAGAAAAGATACAATGGTGTAAAATTTGATGATAATACTATGATATTAGTTTCTACACAGGTTTTTTTTTTTCTTAATCCTGGTGTAATACTTTAATTTGTGGGATTATTTGTAGTGGTTAGTTCATTTCGTCCTTTTACAATCTTGCATGCGTACACAAAGAAATGTGCACATTCTAACAACAGAGTAACTTTTGCATTATACGTTCATGCTAATTAAGCAACATTGCTTTCTAACATTCAATACACTAAGATACCAAGAACAAAGTGATACATTCAACAAACGTTTTATCAACCTTGCATTGAAAAAGCCCCCTTCTACAACAGTACCTGCCTCATCTATGCACTGAACAGTAGCTGCATCTTTCAGACGTCATCTCTGGCTAGCCCAATTACACAACAATGAATCAAAATGATTTAATCATTTACACAGCTCGAAACATTTCCAAGTACGCCCTTCGTGTTTTTTTATATCTTACTCTAAATTTTGTTTGCTTCCTGGGGAATGTAAATGCCGCTCGATGCCAGTAGTTCCCTTGATTACCAGATTTTGTCCACGATGGTATATCAGGTAGAGATATATAGGTAGCAGTCACTACGTAAACATTTAACATTTCTACATCATCGCCGTACATATGGTACCAAAATTCTAAGCAAGACGATGCTTGTGTTGGTAATGTCGGTGGCGAGATGAGCCTTGCATATCTTTTTTGTGGATTACGATAATGTCCCGTATAAACCATGTAAAATCCTGTCAAAGAAGAAACATTCATGGCTTAATATAGAATAATTCACTATATATATATATATATATATATATATATATATATATATATATATATATATATATATATACATACATACACATTTGATATATATAAAGCAATGTTGTGGTTCACATCTTAAGATGTGTTCCCAGAAATACACTCTATCTTTATTTCTGTCAATGGGGTGTTCATTATGTTCAGTTTCAACCTTGATCCTAGCTTAAACATGATTAGATAATATTGTGAGTGTCACTACAGTGACTACCCCGTCTTTCCCTTCCTCTTTCTCTGTGACGCTTCGGGGGGCATGGGAATTTTCCTTCACTATGCGGTCTTATATTCACTTGCCTATCCATTTTGCTCCTGTGCAAAAGTTACTACTTTGCAAGAACGACGGTATCATTTCTTTCTACCAACCCCGCCTTGCACCCTCCCCCTCCTCGGTCTCCTTCCTTTTGAAATCCTGGCAAGGCAAGGTGATCAAACATTCACACTTGCTATCAAATCAATCAATTATTGATAATGCCAAGCCTCAAGTCTTGTTGTACAAGAGTGCATATATTCACTTTGGCTTCGATTAAAGCACTAAGGCATTAGCTTAGCTTCTGCTTAGTATTACGACATTGGGTATTTAACCACTATTAAGTACAACCTAGATACTGTCCTTCACTTTTATACAACCCCATACCTTTATTACTGGCATTAACAAGAATACTGCAAAAAATTCAGGACCTCACGTTTTGTTATCAAGTTATCCAAATTTTCCCTAATTCCACCAAATAGGAAATTCCTTGCCCAGTACCCCAGCATATCACAACCATATTAGACTATGGGGCATGGTCTTCTTTTCGCTTTTTTTTTTTTTTTGGTGACCCACCTCAGGGGGGACCCAGTTTTGTTACAGAGTATTTTCTTAGTTAATATTATAGACAAAATTGAGCGATCCCGCTTGCAGAAAGTGCACATTTACGAGAAAAACGAAAAAATAGGCGATTTTTAGGCTTATGAAATAGCCTTTTTTCAACCAATCAGATAGTCGTCTGATTAGGTTTCGATGTGTTGCACTTTTTGACCAATCACAGCGCACGTTCGTTTAGCTCTGACGTAAACATTGCATTGACAACCAAGATCACTTACGTTCTACAAGAAATCCAAGTGAAAAGATTTTCTTTTTGGCATTTCTTCAGATGTTGGAATATTTCAATAAAATAAACGTTCGAATGATCTCCAGTAGGTTCATTTTTACCAAGAAGTAATTGCGCAAGGAAGTCGTTCAAATTTTTTCGTAAAATTTGCGATACTCTTTCAAGAAATTGTTTACGTGTGTAGCCTACAGGCCTTTATAGTCTGTTAGTGTTGGACCTAACCCACGAGGTAAACTTTACAAGTTAGAATAGTCTAGACTCAGTCTTACGATACAAACAGCCAGCCTTCGACTCAGAGGATGGCATAAGAGAGGAACTATCATTCAAAGGGTTAAGAAAGGACCGTTTGAGCGAGCAGATAAACCGAAGGTAAGTTAATAATAATAATAATAATAATAATAATAATAATAATAATTTAAACTTATAATGCGCACATATCCATCCTGCAGGATGCTCAAGGCGCAAAGAAAGAAAAGTTACAGACAGTTACAGCAAATCAGGAAAAGCTAGTTTCATGAGATGGGTCTTAAGCAGTCTTTTAAAAACTAAAATGTTGTTACAGGATTTCAGTTCAAGTGGGAGTGCATTCCAGAGGCGGGGAGCAATTACATGAAAAGATCTATCACCCCAAGAATGTTAAGTCGTCAGATTATACGCAAGCAATAGGCCTCTAGGCCCTCGCCTTTTTTAGTTTGCAAATACAACATAGCCTAACGTGAGAAGTAACTTTAGACTACCTTGGTGTACTTCAGTGTTGTAACAATGGGCTGACCAACGCTACCAACTGCTTTTTCCTATGGTTTGAGACAAACCCTATATTGCATAATTCTGTGAAAAACTTCCTTGCTACAGGTTCAAAAAAGATGTTGCATTTGTCGAGTTCTAAAGCATGCCCCGTAGTCTATATGCCATACATAAACAACAGACGGTAAGGTAAGAAATATGAGAGATTAATACATTAAATATGCAACCCTATGTCCGTATGGAAAAACAAAGTTTTTCGGGGACGGTGTAAGAAAATATGGGAATCAACGGAATTGGACTAACCCAAATTAGTTCCTAGGGTGTGATCAACGTCTGGTCCCGTGTATCGCTCGGTGGTGGCACGGTTCTGCCATATCCAATCATCGTCGTCTGTTTTATCTTGTTTGTAGTAACATATCTCAGGCGTCTCAAAAGTACACGACACACCACTAGTGTTTTGGGGAACGACTGCAAATCATATACAGAAAAAACTAATCAAGATGGAAATCAGAGTGTAACTCAAATCCTTGCAAATCATGTAAAAATGTTTTCTTAGAATTATTACATTATTGAGTCATGCAAAATACTAAACGAAGTTTTCTGTTCCAGGAAAATAGTAAAACGAACTCACTTTTACAGTTTGAATATTGCCACTCTAATCACTCCTTCTTTATCTCCTTGTAAGCAAACTATTGTGACTTTGTAGACTTCCAATTATGACTTAATTGACTTGCAATTATGAGGATTAGCAAATAATGGAAACCAAACAGGGATATCACGGGGATACATTGATTTCACACATATATGACTCCACTGGGGTCTATGGGTGACTGATTTGTAGGCGTAGGGAAATTTGCCAGATAACAACTTGGCTTTGATGATTTTTATCTCTTTTCACTGTACTTCCTAGGTCATTATAATACTGTATTTTATATCTTAAAAAACTTATAGAAACAGATTCCGAGAACCTTGGCCCAGCTGCGGGGTTACCTGAGAAGGTGGTAATTACACTTGTCCCTGTTTTTCTCGGAACTTGAGTTAGCAGAATGTACACCTATGAGTGAGTTGAGGAAACATAACGTAAATAAGGGAAAATGAAATCAAATCCCAGGAATCTATGCTCAACCTTTGCCGATCGTTGTTTCATTACGACCATAGGCGTACGGGGTTCAATATTTCTGGGGTCAGGGATAATTTTTGCTCGAGTTAAGAATTTTGGACCAAGTTGCCCGAATTTTGATACCGCTGAGTCGGTTACAAGAGGGCATAATGAACTTTCTTGGCTGCGTCATTTGTCTGAATGGATCCACTATTTTTGCACGAATTAGAAGGGCATATGCCCGTTGTTCCACCCCCTGCCTCGTACTCTTAAGATGACTACATCATTTATAACATCCCCCATCAAAAATCCTTATGAACTCCCAACAACCTTTTATCCTCACTGTCCAAAATTCATTTTATCATACACTAAGACCTTATCATCTAGATATGATTTGACAATTTTTTCAATAATGTGTAAAGAAAACTGATTTCTTCCAAGGGTATGCCCGAGTACTTTGAGGTTTACATCAAAACCTTTCCAACGACCATTGATCTTGTACATTATATCAATCAAGGTTTTAACAAAAACGGAATGAAACTACAAAAGTTGGTCAACAATCCGGTATACGTAAATTTGATTTTAAAGAAATGATTAGCTTCAGACTCATTCTTGAAAATGCAAAAAAGGGAAAAAATGTCATCAACATATTAACGTCGCCGAGTGCTCTGTCATTATCGATACCAATATAGAGGTTTGAAAGGAGCAGACGGACCATGCAAAATAGCTTCGAAATATGTCCCACAAATAAATTTGCAAGAACAGTTGCTAATAGTGAAACCATTGCTACACCATCAACTTGATCATATTACCTACTATGAAAACAAGGAATGTGCTGGTGATGTGGAACACAAATAATTTAAGGAGGTCCTGCCTATCAATATCAGATACTGCATTATTGTGCATGATGACAAAAACGGCAATATCTATGGTTTCGTTCAATAGTAAGATACAGCCATGAATGGCTAACTTAAATCATCCAGACTGGCAATTTCAGGAAACGATTTACGCATCAAAACACTCTCAGAATTTGTCGATTTTAATACTTCTTAGTATTGGATGTAAGAAAGCAACGTTGCTTAAATAGCATGAACGTATAGTGTAAAAGTCACTATGATTTTAGAATGTGCACATTTCTTTGCTTTAAGACTCTTTTGTAAAGGATTCTAAGGACCTTGTGAAGGTAATCAGTTGTATAAACAACGGAGGCCCACCTTCTCCCGATATAGCTATTTTTACCATTGACGTCAGAGTATTTATCTTAGTATGTCCTAGGACAGAATGAGTTAGACGTGCTTAGATAGTAAGCCTAGTAAGATACTATTCACAGGTAATTTAGTTGAATGTCTCAGGATTTGTCTCGCTGAACATTATTTTCAACTGAACCGTGAGTTTTTTAATCAAATTCACGGTACCTCGATCGGACCCAAAATGACGGCTACGCATGCCTGTTTAAGGACACCTGGCAAAGATGCCTTATCTCTTTTATGGGGTCTTTGAATAATTTGTATCCTTCTGAGTTGGAATTCTTATACAATTTAGAGTTAGGTCTATCTCCTTTCTTGACGTTCTTATTAAACGTACTGGGGAAGTTTTTTGTTGCTGAGCCAATTTCAAAACTTTATATCTCCGGTATGATTTAAACCATAATAAAAATACCCAAGATAACATAGCCTATGGACAGGAACTTCGTACTAATCTTTTTGTTCAGAAGGAGGGGACTTCCATAGGAACCCTACCAATCTTCAAAACAGTCTAAGTGAACAAGGGTACCCCATTCTTGAGGTTCGCAATAAAAGCAAGGAAGCTTATAAAGTGTCTCGTAACAATTGCTTAACCTCCATAGTTTGCTACTCACATTGCTCCTATCGTGAGTAATCGTAAACCGCGCCTTCTTACTTTGCCTAAGATTATTAAAGATCTAGTAATTACAACGCCTATTGTCGGCATAGATGCTGTTGAGGGAGGTCTAAGGGGGGCGAAAATTTCGACAATAAATTTCGTTTTAACAGTATTCTTTCTCTGTCAACCAAATTTGTGATTTGTGTGTTTTATGTTTTCCTATTATTTATTGGAATACGCGTGGACCCAGTCTCTATAATATATGTATACTACCATTTCTACAGTAATGAGCTTAGAGTTTGGTGTGACAATTTAGTGGACCAGGTTTTAAATTTATAAGAAATAACGTCAATTGTTCAGAATTTGGTAAAATGCTGTTGAACAAACCCATTGGTCCATTCAAACAACGTTTTGACTACTTTGTGTTTGCAGTTATCAGAGTGCAAAGTTGTCCTTCATACTAAAATTATCTCACAATGTATCAGTGGTTTCTTTTATTTTATCATTTTTTATTTTTTTCAAAAGCCTACAAAGTGAGGTCAAGTGTCCCCGTGGCCAACCCTATACTGTAATCCCGCACATGTTAAAGCAATCTATATGTTGCATGTTTGATTCTCTGCAACTACATCATGAACTCACGTTCTCCAGAGCATACTTTTCCAGTTGTAGTAAAATCGTCGAAAGCTATGTCACCTCTGTAATCACCAAGGGCTCGTACTTCAACAACGATCTAAAACGTAAGATAATACAAGTGAAAGTTCAAGGTGCTTGCAATGAAACACCCCTATCCTTCTTTCCCTCTCTAGCTTCTCTCTTATAAATTTCCGCTTAGACTCGAAGCCATACGTAGATCCGAGCCAACGATATACTAGGCAAATGGACAAAATGGGACAAAGAAAACTATTATGCAATAATGTATGCAAATATTTGCTATAACCTTATCATCTGTAAATGGGATCAGCTTCATTTTAGGAGAAGAAGACTGTTTTGTTCGAACTTGTATTGCCCTGAATTTTTCTAAAAGACTGTGTATGCCTTATGCACCATGAAAATGTTGGCTTAGGCCCGATATCAAATAGCTCATACAGGGTCTTCCAAGACACTGCTCCTAATCTTTTCTCTCCGACTTTCCGCTTGGTTGAAAAGTGTTTGCTCATTCCTCTCCCTAGATATTTTTAGGTACACGTTTCGTTTAGCTTTCACTTCCCGTGCTCCGCATAAGCAATGGAGTAAGGGAAAACAAGCCAGTAAGCCACAACTGGAAAAAAGCCGTGGCCGGCTCGACATGAACCAATGGGTTGGAAACTGGGCCGTTAAACCTCAGCTGACTTACTTATCTACCGTACATGCCCCATGATTCCACACACTGTATAGTCGAACTTGAAGATTTAGTCAATCTTCCAATGTCAGAAGCGGTTCCAAGGTGTTTCAAAGGCAAACTTTATTTGTGTGGGTGAAGAGTGAACCTGAACGCGAGCATAGGGGAAGTGAAGCCCATCTTTATGGTGTAGGGTCCTGGCAAGGAAAAATTAAAAAAGAAACGCACTACGTGCCATTTTGACATCTTTCATTTAAGATAAGCTTGAAAAGACACGTGTGCTTGATGATTTTTCTTTTATAAAGTACTATGAGCTAATAACAACTACACATTATGTACCTTCATAAAAGGAATAGGATCGGGAAATCTGGTCGCATATTTTTAATTTCATGATGCTTTCAAAACGGTTAATGCATACGCTGTGCAATATATTTAAAGTATAACTTTTACATAGGCTACACATACAGTCTTGTGTCAGAGGACTATACGAGAGTTTACAATGAAGTGAGAGCATATAAAATCGGTTGCCTAATTTGACTTAGGAAAGGGATTTACCGGCTGAATAAGTTCATAGTAACATGACATATTGTCAATGTTCTTTATCCTAATCTTATGTATCATTATTTTCGCAAAGACTATTGGTTACCTAGGTTTCTCACAAAAATGTAATAGGCTTCCTAATGAATTAGCTGTGTTGAGAAAATGCAAATAAGGCCACCGATTTCTATGAACGCCTTACTCTAAGGGGATAGTCTTCCTTCTTATGTTGTGTCTAAGAACGTCTTTCAACACTTAAATGTAGCAAATTGTACCCCAAAAGTGTTTTTGATAGTGTTGCCATAAAATGCATTCTAGTATTTGTGCTATTGAGTATTTTGCGCAATTTGCTTTCAGAGGAAGATAAGGATACACAGTCTATTGCACGCTGGAGTTGTTAAGATAATACTCTAATCAGCAATAAAATAGTAATCACGAAGGTTCACAATCGACTTAATAGGAACAAACTTGCAGACAGTTGGTCTAGATGACCTCTCGTCCGTTTCTGGTTTTGAAAGGGAGTGTAGCGGAAGGGTTGTAAACTGCTGACCTAAAGATATTCCATTTTAACCATTCTTGTAAGCGAAGTAAGAGTAAGAAAAACTTTATTACTCCAAAGAAGGAAATTAAGATCTCGCACGTAAAAGTTCAAAACAATACAAAATAAAGCAATATAAATATATACAGATGGAAAGATAAGAATAAGATGGTAAAACATCAAAGATGGTAACATAAGAATGAAAGCGTCAGCCTAGCGGTTCAAGTTGTCATTGTAACGATTGATTGCACGTGGGATGAATGAGTTGCGAAAGCGATTAGTTCTCAGATATGGTAGCCTCAGTCTGCCAATACCTCTATTGATAATATTGTCGTGGAGATCACAATGGAGGGGATGGTTCTTATCATTCCAAACTGAAAGTGGTCGGTAATATCTCTATCGAGGGACGACCGATTGCCATTTACCATTTGCGGCCTAAACTGAATGCCGTTTGAACTTTTAGAATATTATGACCAACTTTCAATTGCAGACAAACAGACAAATGGACAAACGGACAAACAGACAGACAGACAGACATAAAGACAGATGGACTCTCAAAATGATGTAAATACAAACAATTTATACCAGCTTCGATGATATGAGATGAAAAACAAACAATATTTTACATTTTTGTTCATTCTCAGGGCTCACATTTTTACACTCGAGACAAGCTTTAGGGCAAGAAAGCTCATCAAAATCTAAAATGGTAACAATACTAAGTATCACAAGAACTTCAAGGTCTAATGACATCCCTTCCATAAGTAACTTACCTCCACAACCTAATTTACGAAGTTGTACAAAGTAAAATTAAATTGTCTTAGGTAATACACACTTTTACAAAACATTGATTACCAAGTTTGAACTTACTACAAAATCGTTATCTGACTCAAGACTTATTTCAGTGGCCCACCATTTGTCTCCTCGATTACCGCTCTTTGACCAAAGTGGATCCCCAGTTGCCAGGTCGTCAGGTTTTCTCATATAAACCGACAGTGCACCTACACCCGTTCCAAACATATGATACCACAAGATGAGACAATTGCCTTCCCCCGTAGTTGCTGCCATTACCGGAGACCGGATCCTTGCTAGGCTATCCGCCCTTGCACGGGACGCTTCCATGTACATGTAATAACCTTGAAGTAATGATAAATTTGAATGTTACTGCAGTCACGTATCCAAAGAATCAGAACCAACAGAGATTAATTGATCATGTAAAGTTTGAAAACAGTCAGCCAAAAGCTGTTGTCTCCAGTGCTGACCACTGTACCACTATTCTCTTCTGTCATGTTACAAGGGGCTTAGGCTCTGGTTCTTGACAAGATGTACCCACTATTTACTAGCCTTTAGTTTAAAAAGGATCACTAAAAGTTGGTAGGCCTAAATCCCCCTTTTACTAGCAGATCATTCGAGGGTATGCCCAGTACACCGATACTTAGTAAACATTTGGTAATTTCTTACGTTTGGAGAACTTGGTGACGATGACGCCACGTGAGTGGTAAACAATTTTTACCATCCACAGCCAAATGATGTATATATACATATATATACATATATATACATATATATATATATATATTTATACATGAGCATTTATATATATATATATATATATCATAAGAGAATATCCACGTATATATATATATATCATAAGAGAATATCCACGTATGTTCCAAGAATATATGCGTTCAGTTGTCAGTGTTGTCAGTATTCTTCTGACAGATAAGTCCATTTCCGACCTTTCTAAAGATTCCCCTTTAACTCCGAGACGACAAAACCCAACCTCAAATCGCTCCTTACATCCCCCAGTCTTCTTACTGTTGGAAGCCTGGGCAAGAAAAAATGTGGCAAGCCTAGATGTCACGTGTGTCGGTTCATTATCACGGACGAAACATTTACTCCTCCCGGCACTACTTGCAACATCCGTCCCCTCCCCTGGACTGTGAAACGCCTAATGTAGTATATTTATTACGCTGCAATTTGTGTGACTAAGACAACTATGTCTGTCACACACCAGGAACCAAATTTAGGCTAAGGTTAAACAACCACAAGAAAACTGTGCAAGATAAAGCAATAAGATATCCTGCATCAAAACATTTCAGTAGTGAACCAAACCACTTTTCATCTAATTTAAGATGTATTCTGCTCGCTTCGAATTACCCATCTGTCACTCAAAGACTCAAATCTGAAAGCAAGTGGGTATTGAAACTGTCCACAGGCCGTGGCCTTAACAAGAGCCTGAGCATCTTAAGCAATTTCCCCTCTGTGATTTATTACCCTCGCCAAGGGGTTTTATCCCATACCTGTGTCTGTTGTTTGTAAATTAACCTTCACTTTACATTTTTGCGCTGAAGAAGGACACAGGGGTGTATACGCTAAGTACGCTACGGGTGTATACGCTAAATATACGCTATTTTGTTACCGTATCTGTGCTACCGTATTGTCATCCTTGTGGTGTTTTCTAATATCATTTATAGGTGTGTGTGTGTATATACAGGCCTATATACACACACGTATATATGTATATATATATATGTATATATACATACACATATAAACATTTATATATATTCCAAAGATTAAGGTGGAACCATCCAAATTGGTAGAGTGCTCAACCAGTAAAGGGAGCCTGGTGCATACAAATGCAAGAAACTTGAAAGTACTTGTCACCGTCATTAGAAGCTAGGCCAAGTTCATCCTGCATAAAGCTTCTGATAAATGAGGACGTGTACAGCCCTTACGAAACACCTTTGTAGAGCAAACATGAAGTTTCAAGTTTCTTGCATTTGTACATCTACACACACACACACATACATGTTTCTGGCGCCAATCGGGGACGCACGTTTTTAACAGTGAAAATGTGGATATCCCCACTTGGAGTGTATCCACACTTGACTAGTGAAAAAAACGCTGATGTCCCCGATTTACATGCACTACACGCATACACACACACTCGTGCACCAACCCATGATGTGTGTACTACTAATAGGTTCACAACATGTAAAATGGGGAAAACGCCAAAAATGCTCAAACTTACTGAGACACATCTTTGAAAGGTGCAAAATCCAATTTCATGGCAAATTTTGCATTCGGGAATTGGGGATATCCCCACTTGCAGGTGTATCCACACTTGCCCGGGAAAAAAACGCTCACGTCCCCAATTTACATCTTTTACATACGGACACACACCCACACACACACACACACATATATATATATATATATATATTCCGGAGGTCCCGAAAGCTAAAAGATTCAATCTTCATGTTTTACCAGTCTTTTTGTGGCATTAAATTGCTCGTAGACTTATATCCGTCTTGGAAAATCTGGTTTATTTTCAACTATCATTAAAACCATCTGTTTTGATGACAGTGATGGCAAATTGGCTCCAACAGCAGCTTGACACTTCCATTGAGCTTATTTTTACCAGGGAGTTGTTATTTGGATGGAGACACATCGAAAAGTTTAATTTATGTATACTTTAAGACCAACTAAATCGAAGGAAGGTTAGCAACGATAAGTCCTTTAAATGGCGCAAAGGGATTTCTTTCCTTTGTTTGATGACTCCAATTTGATATCATTCCCCCAGCAACATCATTCAAGTCACGTATTCCTTTAACAATTGGCCTGCCCAAAAAATACAATAGACTCTTGTTCAAATTCCAATATAAAACCTAACTGACATACTATCATACGCGTCAACAAGGGTCTAAAGATGTAATAATTTTTTTTGTTTTCCCTGACGACTGGCAATGTTGTGGCAGTGGAGGACAACAAGCAATCTTGCTGTTGATGTTAACTATTTTATTCAGTGTAAGTCCTATAGAAATGTCCAGAAAGATACAAGCGATGGATTACTAAGTGACCTTGGCGGTACAAACCTCACTTCAAATCGATGTATCTCCATCCAGATAACAACTCCCTGTTTTAACAACTCCAAACATCGTCAATATTTGTTGTTACCCTTTTCTTCTGACTTACAGTACACAAACAAAACGGTTTTACCTGGGCTGAAAGAATGACACACTAGAGTTGTGACCGCTACACCACGAGAACCGTTAAAAATTTTTGAAGATCTGACCTGTAATCATATGACTGAAGAAACTAAAGTCCTCTTTTATTCCCATCCCGCATCACAGAACACGATATCTTCACGGAGCGGTTACCTGGCTGCGCATGCACACTCCGGAGTCGAATATTTACAGCTAACAGACAACAAGGGTGTTGCATGCCATCACGGCCGTGTTATGATGACACTTTTCACTTAGACAGACTAGTCGGCCTAACAAATTTTAGCAAACCACTGTCTCCGTTCTCGTTGAAAACGAAACATATCCTCCAGGAACAAACTGGCTCAGCACTCTTCCAAATAGTCCGCTACAACATTTTAGCGAATTTGAGCCACACTGAAGATTATTTTCCATGCATTCAAAAAACTCTCATTTTTCATATCATATATCATATATCATACATACGGTGTTGAAATAAAAGTATTTACGCTCCTATTTGGTGCTGACGTGTTGCACTTTTTACTTGCTTTACAGAACAAAATTGTGGAAAAAAATCAGAACGTTGAAACTCTACAGAACCCTGAGCGCACCGATAATTTAGAGATAACCCTTGCTCATCCTCCATGAGAGCAAAAAAAGATGAATTGTCCAGGATACTGATTTTCTCCTGGGACTAATTGGGGTCAATGGCGTCTAAAATTTGACTATCGACAGGGAATGAAAGAATTTGTTTTGAAATTTAGAAAATATGATACCTGTTGAATTGCCAAACGTATGATCTGTGGATGGTCCGGTGTTGAAAGTAGTTGTCGCCCCTGCTTGGCGGTCAAACCTGATATCTTCAGTACCGTCATAGCCGAATCCACATAGCCTTGAATCTTCAAAGTCGCACATCATTTTCACTTAATGTAAAAGCCATAAATATGTATTGTGTCTAAAAGTGTGTTCTGTATGAGGGCAGTAAGTCTACATACAACTAAATTTTTAACTCTGTATCAACCTATTGACTGCAAGAATCGATATTTGTTATGAAAACTGAAGATTTTAAATGTAGTGCCTAGGAAGATTTTGTGTTCATCCACTCAACTAAGAGATAAAACACCTTCCTCAACCAACTTAACCTTCTTAATGAAACAGAAAGGTCAAAGTAAGACAATCTTTTCAATATCGGAACAGCGTTACCCTAAACTACGTAAGGCAAACACAACAACCACAGGCTAATCGCAGTTCCAATATCTGTAGCCATATTCTTGAAATGGAAGTCGCACCCAAAGGCACCTTCGCTTCCATAACGGGACACGGGAAATGTCCCGGTAGGGAAAAGACTCGAATTGCCCAACAGCTAAGTTTGCCAGGGAACTAGGCGAGTAGACGTGATGTTGAGGGCGGGCTGCGCTGCCAGGCAGGCATGTGCAGCCATGCAGCCATGCAAGACTCCTCATTGCAGTGGCCGAATTTTCGGGCAGCTACGTCAGTTTCGAGCAGCGCGTGAGCTAAGAAAGACGTGCGAGCGTCGAGCCCCTCGCCGGCTGCTCCGTGTCCCGCTAAGGACATGTTGGTGAGTGCACCCTCACTCATAACTTCGTGATTGTTGAAATACACATGGTTAGTTGGGGTGTTGTAGTAAGTGCGATACAGAGGTGAAACAGATTGCTAAGATTACAACAAGCTACATTTGTAAAATCACCCACGGTATTGTGCTCAGCATAACATAAAAGTGGGTAAAGAGACCACAGGTTCTTCCCCCACGAACCATTACAGACAATTAGTAGTTGTTATTTATTTATTTATTTTGGGGGGATTACAGGAGACGAAAGAAGTAAACTTGGAAGACTTGTAAATATCTCGGACGAAGAAAATTGGCATGTAAACGTAAAAATGTGTCTTGGAGATATCATTTAGGGTGCCTCAAAGTGTAGATATTATTCCACATTCAAGAAAACTAATGGCAACGTATTTTATGCAAAACATATGCGTACTGTATTACCTACGATTGGGGGTGCCCATATCTTTAATGCATGGTTGCCTGCCCCCAAGAGAGAATACATTAAACCCTAAAATAGCAAATTTCCTACCCGCACACCTTAGTCTCTACCCCTTATACTGTCTTAAAGTGTTAGTTCATACAAAACCACGTAATCCAAAATCTACAACAGTCATGTAAATTTTCCGATTAAAAAGATATTGCTGTCCTTCATGAAACGAAATTCGTATACAACTGTAATATGTACATTAGCAAGAAATTTCGACTTTTAAGCTTTCTGCTTGACATCACATTTGGGGGATAACGTGGGCTATTTTTATATTATCTGGTCAAACTTGTAAACCCAGCCCTTACAGAATTTCCCAGTTTTAATGTATTCGTAATCTAAGTAAGCAATAACTGAAGTTTATTTTTATAAAACCCTACATTTTATACTTCTGGGAAGGACCGAAGAAAATACCACCTTGCAATGAATAAATGAATCGAGGAAGGATTAAAGACCTAAACAAAAGCGAAATCCATGGAATTGCAAATGCCATGCTCTATATTCTGTACATATTAGCAGAACTTACCTTTTGGACAACTTCCAGCAGCGATAGAAACATCGTCAATCGCTATATCTCCTTTTTCACCGTTGCCAATTGTTGCTTCCACAAAAATCTATGACGAAAATAAGAGTCACCACTTACTAAAATATCTCCCCCTAAAAAATATCGATGTTGAAGTCGGTGACTTTGGAACATATGACATGGATCTCTGTCCACGTTTTCAAGACATTCCTGTGACTACGAGGAGTGCCTCTTCAGCTTGCCACCACACTAAAACTTGAGGAAATCTGGATCAAGTTTGCTGTGAATTTGTGCAGGACTATTCATGCAAATCAGTACTAGCATTCAAAAAGCCCCTATCCTACTTCAATGTCCTTGCTTAACAATCATCATCATCATCATCGTCATCGTCATCGTCATCGTCATCATCATCGTCATCGTCATCGTCATCGTCGTCATCATCGTCACCACCACCACCACCATCATCATCATCATCAACATCACCATCACGGGCGTCATCGTCACCTTCACCTTCACAGACACTGTCACAATAAACGTCATCAACACCATATCACCATCACCATCACCATAACGCCATCACCATCACTATTCTAATCATCTTCGCCATTATCATCATTACCATCATCGTCGTCGTCGTCGTCATCACCACCGCTACCACCACCATCATCACCACCACCACCACCACCATCATCATCATCATCATCATCATCACCACCACTATCACAGGTGTCATCGTCACCTCCACCTTCACAGTCACTGTCACGATCAACATCACAGCTGTGAGATAAGAGGAGGGCTGAAGAATAATTACTCGAGCAAGGTAATCTCACTCTGCCTCTTCGGTGGATTACCGCATAGACCCTTTTCCAAATAGCGATTACAAAGGATTGTTGGACAGACTTTTGGTGTGCGACGTTCTTGTCAATGGCATTTTACTGTGGCCAAAAACATCATGTACCAAAACTCCATCCCACAATCCTTTGTAATTGCTATTTGGAAAAGGGTCTATTGTGTAAAATCACAGTGGATCAGTGGATGGTCGAAGTCTTGCGTAATCTTCATCTCTAATCGACGTTGGTAGGACGAGGCCAATGATGGCTGCCCCCCTTATACGAATTGCCTCCCTAATAATGGCGTCAATTGCATGTCTGTGCTCAGTGTGAGTATTCCCATTCCACGATAAAAGATTATATTGCCAAACCCCACATATAACTGAATTATAAAACATGGCAAGGATATTTTATTTACATTAAATTTGTACATAATGCGCAAACAATACATTCCAGGGTTTACTTTTTTCCACGTGTTCATGCCAGGACAGTCAATTGTCTATATCCTTTCGAAGATACTTAAATCTATCCACCCTTTCAACTGTTCTTCCATTTATAGTCACTGCATTAAGAAGTTAAACGTTCTTTGACTTCTGATAACCAATAGCAATTTCTTTTGTCTACTTAACATTTAATTCGAAGAATTTGTTCCCACAATAGTTTACAAAATCATTTTTCTGCTCCATGTATGTCGTATAATCACTATTTGATATCAGCCCTAGTAAAGCAGTAACCTATTATCTGCAAACGTGACCAGAGCGCAATTTTCCAAATTTGATCTAGCATCCATAGTAAAGTTAATAAAAATAGTGCCAGAAGCGTACCTTTTAAGTCCAAAATTTTTTTCCATGGTCTCTGTTGTTCACCGACCCTAACCTCAGGTAACATTTGACCTCTATGCAATAATGGCGTCTATTTTCTGACATCGACATAACAAGTATGAAAATTAACACGGTTTTTTTTTACCCCTGATTACCTCACTTCACCTCTCATATACACCAAAAAAAAAAAAACACGGTTATGTCTCTTAAAGTGATGCCGTGAGTTTGCAAAAAGGAAAAACATAAGATTTTGCTTCTTCTTATGTCTTTCTTTATTCTTAAAAATGCCACGAGTGCTTTACAGAGTTGAAGAATACAATTTGAAAGCTCCAAATGATAGTGATAATCTCGGGAAGTAACCTAAACAGCATAAAATCGGTAAATTTTTGAAGGCCTTTTTCAAAAAACGGTCCTTATTATACGGCATTAAACCACGCCTACAACGAACCTGATGTTGAATATGCAATGTTATTGAGGTGTCACCATGTTAAAAAAGACGTACCATACCACTCCAGCCTGACTAGCTCTCGCAGGGAGTTATTTCCAAATAACAACTCCCTGCTCTACGGTAGCCTACAGCTGTTCGCTCACGACCACTGATCTCTACTATAACCAGGGAGTAATAACAACTCCCTGCTATAGCAGTCTCACGACCAGAGAATGCATGTTCTTGCGTAATTGCTTCATAACACTTACTTGTATACACTCAGTGTAGCTTCCTCAATACTACGTAGTACAGGCCACAGTCTTTCACTCTTTGGTACTCGTTACAGTACCGATTTGAATTTGGACGTTACAGGTTTACAACGAAAGTTACACCAATACTATCGCCATGAGTAAGAACGTCAAAGACGATGGTAAGTGCACATAAAGGCAGAGCATCTAACGGTAGCCTAAATTAGGCTTAATTTACACAGAGGTACCACTGAGCCAGTATACTATAGCCTAAGTTAGGCCACTACAGTAAAACGGTGTAGTGGTATTACCATGCACTCTGTACATTGCAATATCAACGTTACCTCTTCAAGATCCACACACACCATGCGTTTTGTTCACTTGTGTTGTTGTGCTAAATCGATCAGCTGTTTACGCCTAGTGAATATGCATTAGTACTTCGTTCTCATTGGTCCGCTCAACTGATGTTCGTTAGGAGACTGAATAGTGTTTGTCCGCAGCACATTTTTGATTTCCTCGAGTTTAGTCGTTATTTTTACGAAAATTTTAAGGCTGTTGCCGGAATTCGCACAACAGGCCTTATTTTTTCTCCCTCACTGTTCATATGGGTCACTCAAAGGAATCACTGAAATTTTAAACTCGATTTTTTAATGTTTTTAACTTTTTGCAATCTCACGGCATCACTTTAATATGATAAATTTATATACTACGTATGAGACGGTGTCCATTGTTCTTACCTTGAGACATGGCGTGTACATCAAGCAACGTGTCACAAACATATAAATACATACACGCATGCACAGGCCCGTGATCGCATAGATTTTTTTTTTTTTTTTTTTGCAAGGAATAAAAAGAGCTACAACGGCCGTAGGCAGCGGAAGAGGGAGGAAGGGGGACACGTCCCCCTTAACATTTTCAGTGGGGAAAGGACCCCCTAAAACATTAGAGGGGAAAACGGGCGATTTAAACCAAATTAAAGTGAACACCAAACATGTATAACCATAATTAATGATGTACGAAAATTAAGAACATAAATAACAGTCCTCTGTAGCAATCAAATATTGCCCGTTGACGGTTGGACTGAGACATTTGACCTTTTCAGCGTACCTCATAAACCATATCATCATCAGAACCCGTGAACCAACTGAGCTGAGCCGCACTACTTTTCCGACTTCCAATTGTATAGGACCCAATGAAATATGATGAAAGGGCAAGGCCTCCGAGACTTCGGCTTTGAGCAAATGAGGAAATAGGTAAATACCGAGAGCTCAACGCCGCTAGCTTTCAGTCAGAACTTGCAGTCTACAGGAAGAAATTGTCAGTAACTATAGTTTACAAGAGTGCATCAGAGCCCTGCGTCAAGCTCCACACGAAGTAAGAGCACTCCTAAGAAACGTATATTCTGTAATTACGCTTCTGTTGGTCCGACCGGTTTAATCTTCTAAATGTGAAACAGCTCGTTCAGCATACTTCGAAGACTGAAAACATAGTTACGTTCTACCATGACACAAGTGCGACTTAAGGCAGTAGCACTTGCCCATGTTCATCAGGTCCACTCTAGATGAACTAGATATTCATGCATGAGTTGTGCTCTAAGTTCGTCAACAAAAAGGAAACAAGAGTCAGTATTTTTGGATACGGCACCTATTTTCATACACATTGAAGACGTATACGTTACCATGGATTTATGACAGTTTGTCACTCTGTAGTATGACAGAGACAAAAAAAAGTTTTCATAGCATGGAAGTACTTTAGAAAAGTGTTGGGGTCAAGTACTGTTATTCAAGTGCCAAAACTTCCGAGTACTTACCGTGCCGAGTATCGAGTATCAGGGTCCGAGTAAAGCGTTATTAATCCGACTGTGTACGAGTACTGTTTCACCCAAGTACTTTTACTTTACTAAATATTCAATAGAATATTCTACATACATGCCATGTTCCTTGTTCAGCATGACATGAGTTATTAGTCTAATTGCCTACCCCCCACATTGTTTAATCTCTGCTTATCTCTGACTAGAGGAAAAGTATTTGGGAAAAGCCAATAAGATTGACATCATACAAATACATCCTCAAACAGTTCCTCATATCAGAGAAAGGTTCTAACCATATGGAATAACAAGGACGGCATTTTATGGCGAGAGAGCACAATACCCTTCGGCAGTTTCTCGTCACCAAGATCACAACGCATTCACTTCGAAAGGCGATGAAGTGATCAATATATCCTGTGTATCGTCAAACCGCGAGAGAACTCCAGGTAACAAGTAAGCAAGATTTTGAAATGCACGAACCAACACGATATCAAGATGACTCGACCATTCAACACGCAGTATTAAACGGAATTGCAATTTTTTTATAATTTGACATCAGAATAATAACAAACTATGTAAACATGATTCAGAATAATAACAAACTATGAAAACAGGATTCCGATTGTCGTAACGTCGCACTGTGGGGTACCAGCAAGAAGGCTCACATACTTTTAATGTAAACGGAGTTATACTAAGAGTTGTCATTACTCACTTATTCAGAATAAAAACATAATATTGTAGAAAGATGTTATGCAAAAAAAAACTTGTTTCGCACACCTTCTTTTTCCCTAAGGTTTGCAAACGTTTGCAAGCTAAGACATTGAATTCATTTCCTAAATTTGTATCATCAACTTGGTCTTTACTGGGTTTCTACAAATGTTCAGGAAAAGCATTTTGTTAAGTAACCTTTTTAGTATTTTCTTAAAAAAAGATGCCTGTACTGCTCCCATGTTCAAGACGGGGCGTTATATTAATGTTACACTATCGATTTTTATTCGTCATCATTCATCTAGGTCGAAATACATGTCTGTCTTATTTAAGCCTTTATGGCCAGGTTACACTTACCTGGAAAGAATTTGAAGTAGGATCAAGGTCAACAAGTCCTCGATGCCATCCTTCCTCTTGCGATCCCGTTGCACTCCATACAACTATTTGCTGGGCATTATCACTGTTTGCATGTTGCATGTAAAGCTTCAGACCCCCGATATTGTTGCCGAACATGTGATAATAAAATTCAACACATCCTGATGAGGGTTGATCAACTAACAACACTGGAGAGGATAACACAGCTGTATCTCCAAGGTTTTGTGAGGTAGCTTCAGCATACATGTAGTAGCCTGTTAGAAAATAATACTCTCTGATTAGTCGGCAAAAACTTGCGGCTATTTCTACCAACCTAATGATTAGAACATGGCATCTATACTTTTTGATAGTATTTAAACAAATGCTCAGACTACATTTATTTTTGGGGACATTTTCTTCCGAAACTTAACTTGAAGCAACTAAGATGCAATCGTATATGATATCACAGATTCACAATACCGGTAACCGTTTTGCATTTGCTCATTTTTGAACTTCCTGTTTTGACCTCAGATTTGGTAGGGTTGAGTTTAAAAAATGAATTTCCAAGTTTAGAACATTAAATTCCAGGGATGAATTCGCTTTTACATTTTGCAGTGTGTAAATGTGAAATAAATTAAAAAAAAACACAATTTCAAATTATGACGTCATAGCTATTTGCTTCAGGTAATCAGTTTCATAGAAACATTTGATGACGGGAGTGTTTAGCGTATATTAAGTTTTTTTCTTCCTTTTGGTTTAGTTAGTCCGATGTGTCAATGTGTAAAATATATTTTTGGAATAATCACAACTCTTTTGAAACGTAGATCCTGATTTGACTTCCTACAGAAAGTGTTTGGCACATCAGTCTTTCTAAAGCGGAATTAGAAAGTGGCTACAAATTATTTTGCCATAATTATTCTTTGAATCATTATTGTTCTTGTTTTATCCATGCGACGTATTCCTTTCTTCATTCGTTTCGTCATTGCCTACATTGCGGTTCTTGTGAGCTTTCCTTTGGATCACCTTTTGCAAGGTCTAAGAGGTTATAGTTTGGTTCTTGTCATAATTTGAGCTTATGATACTTCTGTTTTTTCCTTTTCTGGTGTATTCAAAAGTCTTGAAGTAGACAAAGACTTGCGGCATATTCTCACTGTTTTCACTACAAAGACTGCCGTCTATGAGTATTCTTTATGATGTCAAACAGAACAGACTAACTAAACACTATCTTATCCAAAATTTGTGAAGTACTCATATTATCCTAGACTCATATGCAAAGCTATTATGCAAGATTTCGTTTTGAAGTTTTCTCAATTTGAACCAATTTATGTGCTGTTAGTACACATCCACACGCATTATATGTTATGCCTGTATGTATCATTTAATGTTCTACTAACACAAAATTTAAGAGGAAACAATCAACACAGTCAGTAGGGATTGTTTACCAACACTTGTCCGCGTGGTGTGGTCCTCTGGTGGTCCTGTCAAAAGAGTGGGCGTGCTGCCTTGATTTCTTGTCCAATCAAATTCATCATTTTGATCCTGCGTGAAATTGCAGACATTAGCGTCTTCAAAATCACAGTAAAACGACGATGTAGATGTAACCTTGATTGTCTGGGCCTCTGTAAACAGTTGAAAACAAATCACATTATGTTTGTGTATTCAATAACTCATGAACATCCTACAACTCTTCGAATCAATGGTAGATGCTTCCACCCGTGGTACGGAACGCCGGCTTTACAGTTCGGGAGGTTCCAGATATTAAGAGAATCTAGTTTTACCCCAAGTGGGGGAAAATTGGTCATTGGCTAAATTTTTTTTTGGAATGGCTTTTGCAAACCCATGTAAAATTCGGCTGTCTAATTTCATGGAATAAATGTTTATTCGGAAGGTGTGTTCTCATTAATGTGACTTTGTTGGGTTTGCGGCCAATTTTGAGTGGTTATATCGCCGAGTCGTACCGAAGATCACCTTTAGAATAGGAGTGACATTAGGCTAGAAACGTACCTTGGCTTAAACACAGAGAAACCTTTGACATTTAAATATTTAAATAAGTCAGACGTAACATGAAGACATAATTTTGTGTTATTAATAAAACGGCTTACCTTACTTTGAACAAACTACATATTGTTCGATCAACCGATCCACGCAAGTTCTTATCAATAGTCACTGCAACACCAGTCTTTCTATCTCAACCATTAAAAACAATATATCAAGAAGTGAGCCAATATTCAAGGCAGTTTGCACATTAAGTTTGTAATGTACTGCAAGAGCTTTAGCGTGTGTAGATAATGCACAGGTGTGACACCTTTGTGGTACCCAGAGACATTCTCGTACCCACCACGTGGCCCTCGTATGCTATTTATCTGTTAAAATATTGAGCAAATCTTATGGCTGAAGAACGCTTCAAAAAGGCCTTAAAAAGCGTGTTAACCAGTACAAAGTAAAAACACCACCCATAACCTGACTGACCCTCGTCTGCAATTTCTCTAATAAATTATTCAGCAAATCTTATGGCGGAGGAAAGCTATGAATATTCAGTATTCATTTGCGAAACGGCCTTGGAAAGCGTTTTAAACAGTACGAAGTAAAGCGGATAAATATTTAAGATGTTCTCCTTACCTAAAACAAATTTATTTGTTGGTATGTAAATAGGTATATTATTAGAAATAAAAACAATACACCATAGTCGTAAGATACATACAACACCTAACAAAGAAGGCCTAAGTATGATGTGCGACTCCTTGAAAAAGATTGAGGTTCTTGCACAATACAAATCAGTAATAACTTGGTGCCATCTCAGTCAATGATTTTCATAAAGACTTATATCAACAGACTTTACAGCCGAGAAGGTCAAACATTGAATGTAAGTCCAGGTACTGATTTATTTAAAACTTTATCATAGCACTTAGTGCAGCAACGGAGTAAAGTTCAACATTTATATTGACAAAAAATACACAAACATAATTTTTTGTAATTTGAAAGATCAAGGAGACTGTCATAAAACAGGCATATACTACGTGTAGCTTTTCAAACGTACCGATGGTGTATTCGATATCTATGCAAATAGATAGAAGTAGTAGGCAAATACTTGTTAAACGTGTATATGGCCCAAAGCGTGATGATGTAACACCAGTAGTTAGTCGTTAGCAAGAAGTACTACAATATGTATTGTAATAAAATACCGTTTCTTCTGTATTGATCAAAACCCAAGATAGTGATAAAGTAAGTCATCAAATGGGTGCAGAAATTTATGAAATTATAAGCAAACTGTTTCATAACTTGACATGACAAAGTTTAGTGGCTATCAATCGAACTGATGCAATTTTTAAAATGTTCCAAAAGAATTGTTTTGGCGCATAATTTTACAAACACACTGGACGACACCGTATCCAGTGATCACTGTTTAGGTTGCATTAAGTTTTCATACCTTACAGGACGGGGCAAGTTTCTGATTTTGTGAAAACAAGAACTGACTCTCTCTCTCATGAGTATCCTGGGTTCTTTTTCCTTATCAAGGTCCCTTCAGCTGAAGGGTGAAGAAACAAACATTACCCCGGATAGGATTCCGCTTTCAACGGAGCTAAGTTCCCTGAAATGGACATTATGACTTGACGTCGCCTCTTCTCATCCGTCAGACTTTCAACATGTATGACACTGCTCTAGATAAGCTGCAGAGAACAGTACTTCACAATTACGAGAACAAGAACTGATCAACACAGCGTCAACAGTGCACACACCATAAATCGGTGTATCCAGTCTTGAGCATCTCCGTGAAAATGATTTCTAATACCTCAAAGTCTCTTCCGTAAAATATCCAAAATGTGAAAATGAAATGCTACTACTCCGGAAAAGGTATACTGATGGGACACTATTACCAAACGTGATCTACTGTCATTCTTTAGACTCAACATTTTTCATTCGTGGCAGACACTGCCCTGGCTGAAAAGAGAAGTACGTCGCATTACAAAAAGCAACCGCCTGAACAGTTTAAACATACAATGGGATTTTACGCCAGAGTGGAAGTGGACACGGACCTAAGAGGAAAGCAAACATAACCATGACCGGACGAAGATTACAATGGGAATCTTTATTCATATCACTCACCAATACATGCTCAACGGTGTTGTATTACAAGTACAAGGATTTATTAGTCAGACGGTTTACATTCTTATTACGTTCTGATAAACATATGTTGACAAGTTAGTCATATTTACAATTCACCCAATTGGAGACCAATTGGAGACCAGGTGGACTAATCCCTTTTTGAGTACTGCTGGTGATATCCATGCGAAGTCAGCCACCTCTCTCAGTCTAACGTCTACTTTTACCGATGCCAAACAGTCCACCTCTCCAATGGCTCTTCTGAATTGTACGCCTTGCCTGTCCCTCCACACGGTAGCTCATCGGAAGCCAAAGCAAAATGTCTGTATTCCTAATATATGCAAAGTAGGTCCAAGTGTGTACCGTGCAGAGGAAGGGACACGCAAACACCGGTGAAACAAGTTTACAACACTCACCGTACAGCTAGCAGGACACAAATCTAATTCACCGTATCTGTGCTTTCTACGTGGCTAAAAAACCGAGAGAAAATGAGTCTTTTTACACTTTGAGTTTTCTTTGGCTTTCAGCTTACGAAAGAAACTAGCCTTTTAGCCAAAGGGAGAAATCAAACGTTAGTACAAAATCGGCGCCCCTTAGAAGTTTTTTTCCCTGATGGGACGCTATAACTTACATGATCCCATCGCAGCCCTCAGGTTCTTCATCATAGGTTTCTCATGCATGATTTTATTGCAGACAAGCCAATAAGAACAGAGACCATACGCATGATCAAGCAATCATCTCATAAGTGAGAGCATTAGCGGCTCGCCATAGGGGCACGGGGGGCACTTGCCCCCCCCCCAAAGTTCGCAAAGCATGGTCTTCAATTTTCAAAAATAAAAATAATAAATAAAAAAAACATGTAATTCGAGATGGGTTAGGCCCTCCCTTTTCCTTGAGTGGGCTTAAAATTAAAGAAGTGAATAACTTTTCAATGCAATGCGAAGGTTAAACATTAATAAAGTGCTTTCAAAACATTTTTTCGGCGCGCTTCGCGCGCGTTTTCTCAGTTGCTTATTTGTAATCTGATTAGCTTAGGCATCATAATGTCATTTACAGATTGTAACGGTAATGCTGGAGTTAAATGCCCATAGTTTTGCAGACACTTCAGAGCTATCGGGGTCATTAGATACACTACCCATTAGCCGTGTTGATTATCATCCACGACTAAAAGCAGTTTTGCCAGGGTGTCACTTGGCCAGATTAGCAAAGGTATCTGTCTACAAAAAGTTGTAACGGGCATGTAGTCTAAAAGTATTGTGTTTCCCATAGAAGGAGAGGTTTTCCTTACCTTGTCCAAATTGACAGCGCCGTTGGCCTACGAGCGGTCTTATGACTGCCAAATGGCCTGTTATAAGCAAAAGGTTCTCCACCTCTGTGCTAAAGTATACCGTTTCAACTGATATAAAATAAACACACCAAACAGTCAATCTAAGCTCAGTGTGATAAGACTTTTGACTAGTGGCCTAGCTATTTGTATATAGGATGAGACGTTGTTCTGAGTAAGGGGAATTCCTCTCTCCCTTTAAAAATTCGTTTCGCGAACGGTACTGAGATCCAAAATACTTTGTGCTATCATTTCATCGTTTTCAAGTTTCTTCATGCTCGAGATTTTCGTTAGTTTAAAAAAACAATCCAGAAAACCAACATTTTATGGCTTCTTGGCAAAGCTGAAACATATTGTGACACAATGAAAGAAACAATAAAATATTTAAAGGTGGGGCTCATTTATACGAATGGATCAAGCCGCTTTGCCCATTTCACCTGCCTCTTACTCCACCCCTATGGTAGTACTGCAGCTCTCCCAACAAAATATTTTTGTGAAAATATTCTGAGATTTTTTCGGGCACCTACTGAAACAAAGATAATGCAATAATATAGCTTAACGGAAATCGATACTTTAAAAAACTTCCTTGGTAATTAAAATATAGTTCTGATTTGGATTGCACCATCACCTATATATACGGTATTAATTCACCAGTGTGTTTTAATTGTAATGGTTAAACTTATATATTATGATTATCAGTGGTGTATTTGAGGAGCCATTAGGCCATTCGCCCGTCACTGACGCCGATATTTTTAGTACCTTAAATAAAGCACAAAATTTTACTTCAAAGGTAGCATATGTGGCACCAGATTGCATGTAAGGACACCTAATTTTTCAAAAATTTTCAAAGCGGTAGTAGGAGGTGATGCCTATTTTTTTCTTTTAGTACCTAAACTACGTACGGTAATTTTTTAACACAAATTTTACTTCAAAGGTAGCATATGTGGCACCAGATTGCATGTATGGACACCTAATTTTTCAAAAAATTTTCAGAGAGGAAGGGGACACCCACTCCCCTTATACCCCTCCCCCAGGCCGGCGATCACACAACATAGTGCCTGCCCCACCCCCATGAGAGAAGTCTTGGCCACACCACTGATTATTGTCATCATTATTGTAACGACTTCCCCCAGAATTATAACCAATATGGAATAGGTAGTATCGTGGCAAATTATTGTATGTAATTGGCATGCGGTGTGATAACGGATGCATGCCTATATGATATGTACATTAACATTTTGAAACGCGCGCGGAAATTTTTGTTTCTATTTTTCGGGCAGATCGTTACAGCCCCCTCCCCCCATCAACTTGGGCCCCTACGCGTATGCATACTCCTATTGAGGCTATTGTACTATCCGGGGCTGGCCATTGATGTTGCTGGGGGGTCTTCCGAACCTCCCTGAATACGGACTTGAGTTTGCCCCCCCCCCAACAAAATTTCTTAGAGCCGCCCATGAGTGAGAGCAAGAACAGACTTGTATGACCTTAACAGAGTACCTGTGTTTTCTCCTGAAAGTTCCTTACTGACATTACTTTTAAAGCATCCACATGACTGTTAGTTCCACAATTTTTGGAATGTTCCTTCAGCTGGATGCCGAAAGCAAAGACCAAACTTTCTGCTCCCCGAGGGATTTCGAATGTATCTAGCCTCACGCAAGGGCGTGGATGGCGTTGGATGGGGAGTAGACATGGTACAAACCTATGAATTTTGTTGCGTGACCGGCCACCTTTCGTTTTCCCAGTATTTGCTCAACAACCAAAATATTTGCCTACATTATGAGAGTGAGACATAGCCTCCTCCAATATTTTAGTTGAGGGGCTACTCAGATACATTCGGAATCCTTCGAGGAACAGAAAGTTAGGTCTTTGCTTTCGGCATCCAGCTGAAGGAACGTTCGAAAAAATTGTGGAACTAACAGTCGTGTGGATGCTTTAAAAGTAATGTCAGTAAGTGACTTTTAGGAGCATGGAATGGCTACATCATTACTTTTTTGCAAAAACGTATAAAGTGTTGTTTATGTGAATATTAGACTTTCCGATGACCCAAAAGTCAGGAAAAAGCTATTTTTCCGGGCGCACTTTGCCTGCAAACTATACAGAGTGCATGTTCAGTGATCAGTAACGAAGTCGTATACACAAATGTATATTTCCCCTATTACTTAGTTGGAAACTTACTAACTCTGTTCAGTCTCCCTGTAGAAATGGTCATCTGCAGTATATTTGCTAAAATTGATGTATGTGAGACATACAGTCCCCTCTAATAATTTGGTTAGAGAGGACGGAGTGCCCGCAATATTTAATTTTATTTGCATGCAGGCCCATAAGGCATGACCCCTATAGTATTTTGGTTGAGGGGGAAGGGATGCCTGCCATCCCTCTATTTTTTTGTCAACGACCTTAGTATGTAGCTTTACTGACAATGAAAGGCAAATAATTCGGCGCTCTTCGCGCGCATCTATTGCGGCATACATACCGGGTGTTAACTGAGACTCTTAGACACACACAGGCAAATATTCTATTCACCTCCATGTTCAGGGTATTTAAACTCCCCTTAATTGGGATATCTCCATGCAACTATGTCAGTTGCCCCAACGCTCAAAAAATAATCTAATCCATCCGCATGCATAGGCAGGATTATGGAGGCACTCATCCCCTCACACTTTTTCCAGACCTTATAAAAATAATAAAAACAATGCAAAAAGAGGGTAAGGAAGCGAGAACAGAAAAATACGAGAAATGGTAACATTTAGGTTCTAAATTTTGCAATGTAAAATAAAGGAAAATATTAAAATCAAATTCCATAAAAATGCCAGCATTGTTTATCTGGGCGCACTTCGCGCACACCCGCTATAAAACCTTACTAATACAGTGGGGGAGCCAAAAGGTGGAGAGTCAAGGAAAGATATTTGTTAAAACCAATTAAATTTGTTCGGTACCTTAATTAGTGTTTTTACAAAGTATGGGATTCGGTTCCCTCCAAACGATCCCTCCAAACGTTTGTGACTTGTTACCCCAAAATAAGGATCACAGTTGACAGTGCTAAATGCACGTCATTACACGCATTATGTTCTTTACATAAGCGATTTGTAGAACCTCACTCATGTAAAGGGAACTGCAATTTCCAAAAAATGATTTGCCGTTCGTCGTGCAAACACGGTATCAATAAGTTCACGTTTGTATTCATGTCCGTAGGAAAACTTAAGTGGAATTAGCTCGTTATTACATCGTGTAGAATAGCCTGAGTAAATGACCATTTTCAAATCTCTTACAACCCTTACCTTGTTCACCTTTCCCACCAACTACCACCATCCTCATCACATTTACCGACGGTTACTACGTTAAATTTACAACCATCGTAACAAAACTATTTCATTAGCATTTCACATTGTACCTTAGGGACGCAGAATTTCCTCCGCAAAATGGTCCAGAAATAGCCACCAAGTTTAAGACAGATTCTTGGGGAGGACCCTTGGTCCCCAGGATTCGGCAAAAGCGGTTACAAGCTTTGCTAGTCACACCCTGCAAACTCGAAAGGAAGTTGCTTCCTTGGCAATTTTTACTGCAGAGGACCATGGCCATGTCTTTGTACGAACTACCCATAGCAATATTCCCTTGAGTTAAGCAATATTATATACTTACAATCCAAAAACTTTGATATTTTTACAAAATAAGGCTTTGCTTATTTTTCAAAGAAAAAACTTGAGGAATCCCTTGTCCCAGGCCATCCAAAAACATGAAACACAAAGGGACTAATATGCGACAACGGGAAGTGGGAGAATATTTTATGTATTGGATCATATTGCATTAAAAAATAAAGAAAAACAATAAAGCTACAATAAAAAATTTTAAACGACGCTGTTTCTCGGCGCACTTTGTGCAACTATTAAAATATTGCTCCATAGCTTCGCACACTTTATTACCATTGCAGCCACCCGAAAGCCAAACTCCCTTCATCAAACACAAAACCTGTTATTCTGAGTTAGGCTGTTATGGAAAACGTCAGAATGTAATTTTATGATCTGTTTAGTTCACAACCAATGAGTTGTAAGATAGCTAAATGCTTCATTCTTATGGTTTTAATTCTTTAAATACCTCAGTGCTTACCGTGACGTTGCCCCCTGGACCCTCACGGGGCGTTCCCCGGACTCCACCAGGCCTTATGGCGGACCCCTTGATCCCACGCCTTCAGGGGAGCGCTTAACACTCCGGGGAGCGTTCCGCGTCGCTCTGTATTCAACTCAGATTTGCTTCCTACACTTTCTGACATCAAATCCCGTCTCCGGGGCACTAACCGGAATCTTGTCAAAAGCTTGACTACATTTGATTCAACATTTACTAGATTTGTTTAAAAATGAAATATCTAATTTTTAGCCTTCTCTTGTAATATATTTGAACAGATTTCCGTTCGTGTCCCTGTTGATAAGATTATTTTCAAAAGTTAATAGGACGGTGACAGATGAATGTTTCTTCAGATAAATAGCGTTAAGTTTTTCAACTATTTCGTGCATTCTGTCATATTGAACTGTGTTTGCTTTTTAGTATTCCCGTATTTCTAATCCCTTTTATTGATACATCTGTATGACAACAAATTCACAGTAAGATCGCCACGGGAGATCTAAATTTTGTCGTCCGTCCCCCCGCTCCTCCCTCCAACCCAAATGGACCTGGGTAACGTTGATAGTGTATTTCAGCGAACTCCTCGCCCAAGTTTCTGGTGCCTAAGTGCAATATTGCAGAAAATGTAATGAACTAATGTTCCGAAAGTTACTTTAAGGTCAATGGAGCCCTCTTTTATGAATTCCCTTCAATTCAATACACAATGTTCTCTGCATTAGTGACCAGCTTTCAGCCTGGTGTTTTCCCGAAACAGATAAAACTACTTTTTGCTTGTACATTGCACCAACTGTCCTTCACTCCAACTGTGCAACTTGTTAAAAAACGAGCCTTTGAGGTGTTTACTAGCTGGACATGGCGTACTGAATTACACCATGGGCATATAAGTCTTGTGTGCCAGCCAAGTGTACAGAAGTATGTGCACTGTATTACAAATTAAAGAAAAATCTACTTCCCTTTTAGTTTTAATGTTCCTGATCAGGAGGGTTGCCCTGGGCATCCGATGGTTCACTATTCCACAAGATTATTGAGAATTTATTTGAGAATTTAATACGTAAGCTGCATTGTGCTTATTTCTGTGTTTTGGCATGAATCTTTCGCGGAAGGAACGTCAACGTGTACATATTGGCACTAAAAGACCTCGTTGTGCATTTTCCTTGGACATCATAGAACGGTGGACAGGGAAACCAAAGATTTCTACCACCGTAGCCCCTCCATGGGCTGTGTGAAACTCTGCAAAACATTATAACCTCTTCACGTCATGCTCTGGTACATGTAGGGTTTAATAGACGCCTCAAATATGCATGCTTGCTCGTAACCACCTCCTTACAAAACCTTCTTCGCTTTTGGTTCAGACTGTGAAGGTCTCTGACAAATATCCCTTTTGAATTAGCTCCCAACCTGTGCTAAGTAAAGCGCTTTTCAGAAATATTTCCACTAGTATATGATACTGTAGACTATCATAATATTTACAAATCGTTCGTAAATCATTTTTTTCTCACTGACGAGCCCCGTCTAGGACTGTATTGGATGTCTATGGGTCAACTTCTATCTATTTTTGCTTAAAGTAATTGTAGATTGTTTTATGTGTACTAAAACTTTTCGCGCACGATGCAGATCCACAATTCAGATTTCCTGGCAAAATACCTAAACCTCACACAAGTCGTTACTTCTACGAAATATGCCCTGCAACGGAATGGTACAGCGTTAAGGCTTCTTCCACCCCCCCCCCCCCACGTCGTATCCGCAACCCGTTGCTCCTGCTGGGACGTTTTGTAGCCGCCCCTCGTCAGGAAGCTTGTCCTCCCTGTCGGGCAAGTCCTGGCACCACCTCTAGTGTTAGGACTACTTATAGACAAGCAAATCCAAAAAAAAAAACAACGTGATATAAGTGTTGGCTAAATTAAAAGGTGCGTAGATTAATTAATAGACCTAGCGATTGTTAAAAGAGAAGTAACATCTACAATTTGTATAAGGCACTAGACAGACCACATTTAGATAATGAAAAATTGGTGGGGAGGAGGGTGAATCAGGCCGGTATTCGGAGAGGTTCAGATGACCCCCTTTCCCTCAATCCCTGGCAGTATCTATGGTCCAGGAGACCATTGGATCCTGCCGCGAGGCATTTGGAAATGCAATTTCAGGATTCATAAACGTTTTGATATACTTTAACCCTCCACTCAACAAGCTTTCCATTTCCTTTAGCCGCTAAGTGCGTATGTCATAGAGAATCAATTTTTGCCGTTTCTTATAGAATAGGCCTCATTTACCTTTATGAAAATACTTGATACGTAACCCTTGAATAGTACGGTACAATTCCCCACAATTTAGCGTGCACTGAATAGCGTGGTGGTACGAATAAACTGCTGATGAAAAAGTTTAACCCCAGTCCTTGCGTAAGAGCTTCGGCCCTCTAATGTTTTATGAATAGCGACACGGCCCTTGACAGGGAAAGGTTCCCCACCCCCTGATGTTAGTTGATAAATTTTACGATTTGAGACTGTGATTCCTCCTGAGTTCATATTAAAGATAAAATTAACAAAATATGAATGCATCAATAAAACTTTGTCTTGAGCAACATCTTGGCAAACTTTCGACCAAATCAGTACTCAATTGTCGTAACGGCAGAACTGCAATCACAGTCTTTAAAAGAAGCAGAAATTCCGCAGTCGCACAGGACCTCAATATTTTAGCTTATTATTAGATGAGATAAAACGAGAAATATTGGCATTCCATCCATGTGGAACTTTCTTAACAAAATGGCAATCTACGGACCTACAGCGTCGAAGTCTCTTCCTTCGAAGCTATTCTTAGTGCGCATGTAATAGAGAATCAATTTTCGCCGTTCCCGTCTTGTGCTTGACTATACGACTCTATTGACTGATAAATTACTTGTATTTTAAACTCGTTAGCTTTAACCAGGGTTCTTTTTTGTGTCGTCACCAAGAAGGGTGAAGGTCGTTCCCCCTAACCTCTTGTTTTGCGATTCCACATGTGCCATGCTCCCACGTAAAACTTGGGGTACTGTAACGGACAGAACGTATAAAACTTTGTTTACTTGAGGGCGCTGTCAAAACTATAAAGCAAAAGTGTCTGGCTCGGCCTTTGATAGGGCTTGGGCGGGTTATGACACGTCATTGTCATAAAGCTGTTTCTATCGTTCGACACTCGTCACGTCAAACTATCGTCAACTTCGTTCTGATAAATTCGTTGATTAAGTCACGTCAAGATTCTCTCACGAGGCCCAACGTTGTGAGTATAAATATATTCATTTTCAACTAAGATTTATTCAAGATTTACCTGTAGTTATAAAAACTTTCGTTAATTTCCTTGGAGTTTAGTGTTTGTTACTGGGGAGGGCGCAGTAAACCACAGCCAGTTTTCGACATTCGAATTTGTAAGTGCATACCTAGCAATTAAGTAATTGTTAACTAATGTAGCCATTTTCTTTCTTTGTTTTATTTCCATAGCTGTGTAATCATCGTTTTATCATTTATTTAGTAGTAATTAGGTCTATCATTATTCTATATTCACAGATTAAATCGCACTCACGCAAGAGCCACGTATATTCTCTTCCATATTATGTATGTCAACCTCTGGCACGGTTTTTTTTAGCAGGCTGTAAGCTGGTTTTCGTCATACCGTCTCAAGGGTCGCCGTGGCGTGACCTATGACTTGGAAGTAATTTGTCATTTATGCCGAACATTAGTAGTGCGTGTCAAATAACAAGGGTTAAACCAACTAGACACTCGTTTTGTTTTGTCATTTCTTGAAGTCACGTTTCTTGAGGGGGTTTGATAACCAAATTTACAGGTACTGAAGAAACAATGTACACCCACCCTTTATAAAAAAGCGTCTTTCTTCAGCCCTCGGTGTTTCTACAACTTTGCAAAAATGCTCTGAAGAATAGAGAGTATGATAAATAATAAAAAATATAGGAGTATTGCTAGCTTGTGTCCATTATTGGAAGGTATAGCATCATTAACGACTAATGGGATAAAAGTTCTAACATCTTTTGATAAGCTTTCTGAGACTCTCTCATGCTTATAGTCCCCATTAAATACAACTTACTTCCCTAACATTGTCACATTTGGACACTTGGGGCCTCAAACACTCTTCAATTCATAATGTTTGTAAGTGTAAGTACCTCAAAGTTTTCTAGGGGAACTACAGCGGGGATCCCTGGCAGTGCTCTATTAAAAAAGTAGTAGTACTCGCAATAAACGTTCTATAATATTATGCTGAGTACCTTATTTTCCCTCTTGTCATTCACCGTCGATTCATAATCTGTCGGACCTTTTCTGTTTATCTCATCCTATTTGAGTTTTCTACAAAGAAAAAAAACCTCAGTACTTGAGGATTTTCAGCCATATAGACTTCCAATATCAACCTGCAGATAAAACAATGCTTTGTTCACAGCCAACTTTTTTTTACTTTGGTGCTTGATGAGTGGTCACCCGTTGCCGTTTAAGGGCTTGTGAAAGTATCATCTTAATGTCCACAACTTAAAAAAAGCCTGGACGTTTCCCCTGAACAACATTCAGCCAACGGACCGGCTCCCGGACTGGCAGGCCATTAAACCTCATGGAGGGAACACTTCGCAAACACAACATAAAGTCTTGCATATCTGCGTGTCCCTCATGTGAAACGCTGTGCATCCATTGCCCCAAACATTTCCTTATACCCTAGAAATCCATTTGTAAGCATATTATATGTCTATCAACATAAGCAATAACGACGGACAGGTTATAAATGTACATAGTCCTAATGTACTTATCATATTAGAAGATTCAGTTCTAAAACATGAAATCTCCATAGGCGGAATGTTTAGATACGCATTTCATGGTCTGAGAACTGTCATTCCGGCAATTTGCAAGGCGTTCTAGGAAGCATTTCAAAGTAAGACACGAATCACCTGACAATGGCGCTCTGGAGAGTGTCAAACTCACTCTAAACTCTTATTGAGTGTGGGAAAACCTGCGTACAGTGGTAGTAAAGTAACATCTAACCATACTGTGAAGCCGGAAAATCGCCTTCTGTTGATTCTATCTGATAAATTTTGGACAATTTAGAGAGACAAGCCGAACAAGTGACGATTCAATTGGTGTAATATAACGCCTTTTTCCAAGGCACAATTTCCATCCCTCTCTGAGCAAATTAAAAGGGCCAAAACCGTACAGGTTATAGCCTCTGTGTATCGGAGTGAACGCTTTGATAGTCCTTGTAAATCCCCGAATTACTATATTTACATAATATGAAAGATCTTTTCAGCTTTAGGCCCTGTACCTGTTCCATTAAAACTTGCTTCGGATTTTTTCGAGTTGGCCCCCGGGTGGTCTGAGAACTTCGTAGGTTTCGTAGGTTTGGCTATCCCCCAAATGGATACCGGTTGGTCTCAGGTGCACTGACTGAGATGCTTTATTTTTTCAGTTTGACCCGACGATTAGGCGGTTCGGACACTAAAAACCAGATCGAGGCACACCTTTAATTGATACATTTCTGAAGGCGAAAGGAATCAATGCAATCACGCAAGTGTATGTATGTATGTGTATGTGGGTATGTATGTGTGTTTGTGATGCTTGGCTTGTAAACACGATATCTTAAGATAGCAATGATGGATAATTTCCATACTTGGAATATAGAATTATCATACTGAGAAAAGGATCCCTATTGCTTTTGGTGGAGGTCAAAGGTCATGAGTGGCCACCAGAAGTCAAAAAACCGGTAACTTTGTTAACACGATATCTCTAGTAAGGAACCATGGATGCTTTTTATATTTGATGATGAGCCCTGTTGTTTTTGGTAGATGTCAAAGGTTATCTGAGGTCATCGGAGGTGGAAATACTTAAAAATTCTTAAAAGCTGCTTGTAAACACGATATCTTAAGATAGCAATGTGGACCATTTTCACACTTGGTATGTAACTTTATCAAATTGAGAGGAAGAACAGTATTGTTTTCAGTGGAGGTTAGAGGTTATTTGAGGTCGTCAGAGGTCAAATCCGAAAACCTAGAAAAATACGATATTGATAAAAACATGAAACAGGGATGATAGATACTTTTGATGCATGGTAAATAGATGTTTTACGAGAGAGGGAACCCAGTGGGTGTGTTGGAGGTTGAAGGTCACATTAAGTCATCAGAGATGAAACTACAAAAATATCGTTTACTAGTTAGGGCTGAAGTTTTCTACCAGTCCAAAGATAAAGTTGTAGAGAACAACATTTATTTTTCGCAAGCATAACTGTTACAATAATAATTCGAATTTAATTATCTCATTATGAACACGTGTTGAAGATGTTTTGGCTGTAGGATGATTAGAAATACCATATGCTTAACGAGTTTTTTGATAGCGTAGTGGATAAGAGCTCAGTTTCTCACACAGGCGGCCTCGGTTCAAATCCCTTCTAAGCCCCTTTTCTAACTTTGTTTTTCCAATTTTTGGAGGAGTGCAAAGGTCATGTAAGGTCAGCAGAGGTCAACTGTAAAAACATTGCAAAAACTGATATAGTCAAGAACTTAATTTGAGGAATGAACTTTAAAGTAACAAAGTACCCCTTTTCGGTAAGGAATCGTTTCTGGTCCAACTTAGCAGAACAGAAATAGGTATTGAAGAAACGCATGTAATTCCTCCGTAAATAGGTGGTTTGAGACATCTTGTCTTTCTCTGAATTCTCAATACATCGATTTTTGTCTGCTCTCATGTTTTTACCCATATCACTGCCCTCATTTTAAGTTCAAAAATGATGTGACAATGGCTCGAGTTTATGCTGTCAAAGTAACTTTTATCATTTTTGACTCGAGTTGGTTCTAGTGGAGTCACTGCAAGTAATCTCAACTTTGTAACTAAGCAATAACGTCTTGAAATTATATAATTGCATTAAACGTAATTTTAAATTCAAAGCCACTGACATTCATTCCACTAGCATTAAAGCTCTGGGCTATAGGCCAGCTTGTTAGTATGATATCCTTAAGAGAACAGCCCAGAAACGTAATGTGTTATATTTTGAAAGAACAGTATTTCAATGAAAAAGTTTAGCTCAAAAGGGATCAAAGTATCCAAAACACTTTTCCTTGCCCTAATTGAGCTTTTGTAAAAAAAAAGAAATGTACATGAATCTCTTTTGAGCAACGGAAAGGTGTGTACAGTTCCTTTATATTGGACCTACAAAAGGCCACAGGATGATTTGTAGGCAAAATCTCCTTACAACGTTTACCAAACGTTGGCTTGATAAATACAAAAAGGGGTTCTCACAAACATTAAATGCGACACACTCAAGGAATCTGCAAACAAAATTTGTTTCTGGAATCCAGTTTAATTTATTCCTTACTGATTAAAGTAACATACCTCAACTTCAAGAGATTTCTTTGAAACAAATCTTGACTGACAAATTTATTTTCTAAATTATTGGGGACACAGGGAGTACTATGTGGTTGTAGAGTTGTGTTCAACTTCGTGGACTTAAACATAAGGTCAGGATTACTTGGAAAGTGTCTTACCCTTTGACTTCGATCGCATGAGTGCAAATTGTATAAAATCAGGACAGGAATTTTTGTTACAAATGTACCATATTCTACTCCACATGCTTGTTACCCAGGGACATTTTAGTTGCGTTTTAGTGACATAACGAACGTCTCAAATCTTTGAGTACCTTTAGAAAGCTGGGTTTTTACTTACCGGTTGAAAGAATGGTAGCCAAAGCGATGAATGTGACTTTGAGAAAATATTCCTTTGTAAGGGAAGCCATGTTAAATAATAACCAAAATCAAAAGCAAGGTAAGGTCTCTGTTTCTCTTCTTGCGTAAGCTATAGTAAATTTTCAGTTAGAATAACCCCTGCATGCACTGGGTGTTCCCGAGAGACTTGCGTCGTAAGGAAGCAGTTGTATTTAAAAGCTACCTTGACGTATGGAAGTCAAGCCTTTGAATGAAGTCAGAAAGGTAGCTCTCTCTAACAAAGCAAAACAACTTTAGAACACACATTTCCCCTGTTTTGCGGCCACCTTCTCTAGATACAAGGACCAAAATTGCAATCGACTATGAACACTTTAAAATCTAGAAAAGTCAAGTGCTCATTATATGAAGGCAACTTTATGACATGTTAAATAAAGTTAAGTTTGCCAGCGATGGAGTCTCCGATAAGATAGTTATCAGCTGACAATTTGAACAAAGGTCAGTCATAACTTCGTAAAGTGGTGGCTAAGGATAACGTAGAGGAAGGGGAGCCGCTAAGGGTTGCACGGGATGGGAGTGCAACGTAGACAATAGTTCCGTTAGCCCGGTGGTGCCTTAAATTACTCCCAAATGAGGTTACTACCTAAATGCGAAACATAAAAAGTCACCAACACAGCTCAATATGCAGTGCGAATAAGATCTGTGTTGATCGTCTGTATCACAGATATCCGAGAAGCTAATTTTCCAAAGTCCCTTCGACCGGATGCTAAAAGGAAAGAACCACAGCGTTAATCTTGAAAGGTTTCTGCTCTGAAAAGGAGATAGTCCAGAAGGGGCATTGGGTCTGAACTCATAGACTACTTTTCCAAATTTCCCACTGACTTTCTGGTGAAGGGCTAAAGAGCGAAACCAAACATTACTCCCGAGGGAGTTCTGCTTCCCAAAGGAGCTACCATCCCAAGAGTTTGACCGGGAACTGCATGCTACTGACTTCAATGAACTAAGTAGATTGGTCTTAATTTACAGGCAGGTAAAGATCGAAGCTCCTGGAGATGGTATCAATGAAGATGTAGAACCCAAGTATTGGTGCACCTGAGGTTTTGTTCAACCTTATTAATGAATGGGGAACATGAAGAGGGAAATGGGTGTATAAAAGATCACCCTCTGCTATAGTAGTGAAATGCCAGACGTGATTTATCGGCAAACTCTATGTATACCTAAAGACATGAATGTGCCGTTTTGTAAATGCCAAATTTCTTTTTGTAATCCGTTTGTCTAAATTTGTATAGATTTACTTTTGTTAAAGTCTTTGTACTTTTCAAATGTTTTTTTTTTATATTTGGGACTCCGAACTGTAATAACAGTAATGTTTTGTTCGTAATTATACGTTGAAGATTCCGTGGAATGTTTTCATTCTTGAGTACTTAGTTGAGTCTAAGAATACATTTGAGTTACCGTAAATGACATAATGTCCGTTTGAAAATGATGAGAGATTACTTTTTTTGTTTTTCTACTCAATCAATTATAAATACAAAACAATGATGCAAGTTACAATTAAAGGTGAAACCATTGTGAAGATTAGCATGCAATTGTAAACTACATTGTAGGAAAAACAGGGGTAACGAATGGGCTACGTAATATTAAAGTCAAGGTGCAGACTGTTTAACCATGAATGCCAATGTCTTATGAACCTATTAAGTTCCAGAGTGATACACGCATTGTAATGCAGAGAGTGTAACAGACTCCTATAGCATAATGTTTAAAATGAAGAAATTTTAAGGTAGTATTTTGCATTTTGTTTCTGTAAAGTTGCATAAAACTTAACCCATATCAATATTACATTAACAGCTTTGTAGTTAGGGTAATCATTCAGAATGTCCAAAATCATATTCCTTGGGTAACTAATGTATAGAGTATTATTAGTGTTGGTATAAACAAAATTGTCCACACAATGGTTGTAATTTTTCAGAGTTAAACATAATATGACTAATTGTTTCTCTTTCCTTTAAACAAAATATACAAGAATCATGATCTAAAATGTCAATTCTTTTCAAGTAACAACTCGTCGATAAAATTCTGGTATTGATTCTATACTGGAACCACGAAAATTAATTTTCCAGATATAAGCTAAAAGGTAACTCACAAATTCAATTCCAACTAAAATTATTGCATCCAAGTTCAGTGGACTATCTTTCTTGAGACTTTATAGCTAGATCAGTTTTATCAGTGATTTTTCTGTAGAAACAAGAGCCACTTTTCCTAGATTTAGTTGAAACAGCATAAAACTAGGGTAATTCACAGAAAGGTTCTACTGTTTAGGAAGAATTTTACCGCTTTTAAAAAACCTTCAAATGGCAAATAATTTGTATTAATATTGTAACGAGGAATAAAGTCACTCAGGGTTAGAAAAATTTTATTCTCGTCAAAAAAATTATCACTTATACATACACCCTTCTGTATCCAGGATTTCTACCAACTTGTATTCAATCATTGTGATAGAGGCTTTGATGAGTGTTTGGCTTATTGCCAAGATTAAAATCGATGGAAGCTTTCAGTTTGAAAACTGCATTTAAGAATTTCTTACAGAAATAATTATTTATCAATGAAGACTGATTTTTTAAGTAAGTATGTCCCTTATCCCAAACGAATTTAACCTTACCTTCTAAGGAGTAGTAAAACATGGCAAAGGTGGGCGAAGGTGCAATGCATTGTGATATCTCCTCAACCAAGTAAGTTTCGTCAAAATCGCAAAGGAGTTAAGGTCCATCATTTGCATACAACCCTTTTCGTTAAGAAGGCAGAGTTGTTGACCACTGATACGGTCGGGGCCATTCCAGATAAACGAATAGAACAATTTCTCATCATTTCCTAAAGGTGGCTCGAAGGGTCGTGTGAAGAGAGCAAAAGATAATCAACTTTTGGCAATAAAAGTGACTTAACTATGGTTATTTTGCCTTTGACGGTGAGTCTCTTCTTTTGGACCAACGTCCAATAATTTTGCGAATATCACCAATTTCGTAAGAGTATTTCAGTTGAACCATCTCCTACCCACAGGAAACGCTCCTTGAAGCATCAAAGGGAACCTTCATTAGTAACTCTATGGGTGATTTCTGTAATCTCTAGTGAACATTTAAGGTTATTAAATATTAGGTAATCGGAAGACAGTCAAAATTGACTTACAGTGCCTCATTCTTGTGTCAACAATTTCGGTAATACCCCAGAGCTTCAGGGGGCGTCGTCCCCTGTCCCCCATTGAGACAGTGCCCCTGAGCTCCATTAGGAACCCTTCGGGAACTGTCTGCACTTCGGTGGGCCTTTGGCATCTGTAAAATTCAAAAGAGTTTCTCCGTCCCTAATCCCAACTTTGTGATTCACCATCACAAAAGAGAGTCATCTTTTTGAATCCCTCACTATTGCTTTACTTCCCTGTGTCGGACGTATGTAAAAAAAAATTATGTGTATGTCCTCCCCTTTATTTCACCATGTGTTTTTATTATAATTGTCGTTTCATTCATGGCAACAATATGCTATAGACGGGGGGGGGGACATTTGCCCAACGACATTTGGTGAAAGGGGGTGGTAAGCTGAAAAAGGTTGGGAACCACTGACTAAGACTATTAAATGTTTTTGATGAGAAAATGGGGACTGTAAACATAACGACGTGTTTGTGGGGTGACTTTTAAAAGGCTTCAACATGTTAAGACATTTCATGCATGTGACTATGGATTCCATCGTTTATGTATTCTCAAAACTCCTACAGCATTACTTGTTTCATTTACCGAGCAGGTAGGATAGCAGTAAAGTATTTCCATCCGGTATCTATGGTATAATATTAATTACTTGTACCAAAAAATACTGTAGAACAACACCCGGCTTATATTTACGATTTTTATTCTTTATTTCAAAATTAATGTGTGGAAAATTTCTGCCTAATCAAAGAACACAAAGGCCTCTTGGGCCTTCCAATCTTTGTGATTGTATATGCCAACACTGTAATAATGACATTCCCTTGAACCTGGCAGTAGGGTGCTTTAGAAGGCATGGAAAAGACGTGCGCCATTTTGCTGAAGTTGTAAAACGTTCACAGACAAATACGCCTGCTAATAAATGCCCAAAGGCGAAGTTTTACAGCATTCCGTTTGCCGCGTTCCGCTGGCCAGTAGCGCATTCCTCACAACGCGAACCAACTTAACGCAGCTTAACCTACATTTGGTGCAGCTCGTTGAAATAATTAAAAGTCGAACTGAGTGTTAGAAATAGTTGCATATGCTTTCATAAGACGAAGCTACATGTAAAGAGAAAGTTGTCTGACATGAGCAATTTCTCGCAATTTTGCCTACTGTAAGAAAGCTGGATTCTTACCTATCAGTTGATAGAATTGTAGCCAAAGCGTTGCATGTGACACGGAAGAAAGCTCATTTTTTAATGAAGCCATTTTAACAAGTAACGAAAAACGAAAACTAGTTTTGGTAAAAAGAGCTCTTCCATAACTGAAGAATTCAACAGAGTGTAAAGAATCCTCTGTTAGTGCTCTTGAGTAGGCTATAGGAAAGTTTACAGTCGGGGTAAGCTAGAATACAGTGGCTGTTTCAGAAAGACTTCTGTCGAAAAGAGGCAGTTGTGCTAGATGAACTGTCATGTATGAAAGGCAAGGCTGAAGTGAACTCAGTAAGATTAGTAGCTCTAACAAAGCAAGAAATCTTTAGAACAAATGTTTCGCTTATTTTGCAGAAACTGTGTTTAAATGTTTTAAGCATTATTGCAATGGATCATAATAATACGGAAGCTCGAAAAGTCAAGTGTTCTTCAAATAAAGGGAAGTCTGTGATGGTATTTTAAAAGAAAGTGGGTTTGACGGTAAGGGATTCTCTGATAAGGCAGCAATCGGTTCACGATTTATGCAAAGGTCAGCCCTAACGTCTTGAAGTGATGACCAAGGATGGTGGCGGAGCAGGGTGGCCGCTGGGAGTTGACGAATAAGCCGGACACTGTAGAAAATCTTGTCGAAAGCCCAAACCATATAGATTCAAAGCCATTGCGGGAAAAAGTTCAGTTCGTCGTAGTGACCAGTCCCCTCTTTGTTTAAAGATCGCAGGAAGTAGAGCCTTTGATATGTATTTCTTTTTCAATTTAAAAACGTATTTGCCAACGTCGACCTTTCTAAAACCATCTAAGCCGAACGACACTTTCAGTTGGCTCACAGTGCACCGAGAAAATCTTCCAAAACCGTATTTTTAAAAGCCAGAATTGGTACTTACCGAGACTTACGTTACATTTAAAAAATCTTATTTTGTTATTTTATGTTTAAGAAATTACTTTATAGATTTAAAAAGAACCCGTAATTTTTAAGTGAACAGAAGTATAATGATGATATTTCGCCTCTGCAAAGTAGAGCCTCCCTGTACCATAGGGATGACGGGGTCTAAAGGCGAGCTAATGAAGAAGAATTTCGGTGGGGCCCGGGTGTAAAGCTCCCTAAGCTCAGGAGTTAAGACGATAATTTTAGAAGGGGCGAGCAAAGAGGAAACAGAATCACCGGGGAGTCGAGGATTAGTAAAAATGCTACAGAATAATATTTTTTCTTTGATAACCCAGAGTGGGTGTGTAACAAAATGTCTCACAGACAAAATGGAAACGCGAAATAGATACAAATCTAGTAGACCTACATCATGCTACGATGCTATCATACTCAATATATTAGATTACTGCATGGAATCTTACGCCGATTAGAGATTATACCCCTAGTTTTCGGAAAGAAGTTTTACCAAAATAACGGTCATCGGAGACGAAATCCTGCAATGACAGTCAAGAATTCCGTTAAAGCTATCAATTTTACATGATTGCACAAAATAGACAAATAGGAATACGTATGCTCCCACCACTAACATCTCATGCAGCCAATTAAAATTACACAGCGGAGAAACAGTGGGTCAGTCCTCTAAAATGTCTCCAGAATTTAGATTTAACATTTTAGTATACACTAAGAATCAAAAGAGGAAAGACAAAACTGCTTTCCCGTTGCATGTTAAACTTATGTGTGAGAAAGAAAGTTCCTTAAATTTGTATGTTAGCACGGCAATGCCGGTCAGCATTGAAGAAACTAGAAACTTAAATTTTTTCTTTTGTCATCCTTAACTTTACCTCACCATTCTTTCATTAGAACAAGAAAAAAATTCAGAAGGACCTTTCACATTGGTCTAAATTTGTAGGGTTAAAGGGGTGGTTCGGAGTCAAATCTTGTGATAAGAATTTGCTCACATTTTGGAGTTTGGTAATGTACTCAAAAGTCGGAATTACCTTCAAAACTTATTTTGACAAGATTACCATATGTTTGATTTCAACAATCTTATGGGTTTTTTCTAGACCAGAAAGCATTCTCTGAAACTCGTGTGTCTATTATCCTGGATATTGAAGTCAGCATGATTCTGAAGAAATGTCACATAAATGTAGCAAATCGGCCGAAATTAGTCCAAAAATGTACGAAGTTTCAAATTTTTCAGCTCCTCAACGCAACCTCTGTGTTATAGTATGAGGTGTGTGGTTAAACTGCAAGTTGAGCGTAGTAAGACTTGTGAAGTGAGGGAAAAAGTAGTGTTGGTTTATTGCACCAATACGACTGGCCTTAGTTCGGCCAAAATGCATTCAGTTTCAATAAATCTTGTATCAAAAGAGACAAAAAAGTGATAAAAAACGATTTAAAAATGATGAAAATAAAACAAAAACAATCTTAAGAAATGATGTCATTTTCAAAATTTTTTTATTAATAGGAAATTCACTTACTTCACAGATATGACTGACCATATATCGATCAAAACGCATTTAAGCTGAACAATTTGGTATAGAATGGCAACGAGAAACGTACACGATTATAAAATATTCAATAAGAAAGAAAAGAATAAAAAGAACACGTAAAATTGCCGACATTTCCGACAAAGTTTAATTTCTAGGAATAACTTTTCATAGTTATGGAAAAAAAGAGACATTAAATGAAACACGCAAGGACAAGCCTTCCCATTGATGTACGTGTTTTAACTAAAGCTAGTCTTTTAAATTGTTTAAAGTATGCACCAGAATTTTGTTCCCCCCCCCCCCCAGCAATTTGCAGTTCCGTTCTGGTGAGGGCAGTGGTAGTTTTATTGGTTTGTTCGTAGATGTTCTGCACAGCATGGTAGCTCCATGGAATGACAAAGCTCGTAAAGCGCATTGTAACGTTTTAGCAGTACTCCACTAGACTAAATATCAACACTTGCACAAGGCAATCCTTTAAATGAGTATTTTTAGTAGGAGTTATGTCGCCGCAGAGAGGTCACTATTTCCTTGAGTGGGTACTGGCTGACGTTAATACTGGCCTGCATTTCACTTCTCCATCTACATAGGTAACAGCCTAACATTCAGCCATGCTTAAAGAAGACAACGTAGGGCTACAGTGGTCGTCAACCATAAGCTAATGCGCAGCATGTTTCCAAAAGGATTTTATGTTTGCTTGAAAGGAGAACAGCACGGTTGACATAGAACGTATTTGCTTGATTAAACTTTCTTTAAGACATGCGCACATTTTCTTCTACTATTTTATTAAGAAATATGAAATTATTATGGAGCGTCAATATGTTAATGAAAAAAAAAAACACGTTGTTAAGACCATCACTATGGAAGCAGTACAAACCTCTCCCATGAAAAAAAAACATTCCCTAAGTTTTCACATTTAATGCCAAGTTAGCCTGAAGGAAAAAGAATGGTTAAACATACGTTATACAACGTTTAGGGTTTTTTTCTGTTTTTGGTTTTTTATTTTCTTTAGTGAATTATTTTATGTAGCTTTCAACGCTTCTGCGATTACTCATTTCTTACAATTCATAATGACTTAGGCTGATCAGTTTGCCTTCCTTCTTGATTGTACTGTTGCCCACCCCTTCCTTCCTGTGTGAGCGAGATCTGTGCTTCAACACATTTCCGTCTAGTTTTAATTATGCATTCGAAATAAGTTTAGACGGCTCATAATTTGGGTTTTCTATGCCAGGATCAGTAGATAGGCTGTTGGTAGGTGTTATTGTGGATTCATTTCCATTGCTCTTGTATAAGAAATTTATGGTTGGGGTAGCCCTTCTTGAACGAATGAAGAAGAAGATACCTACAGCGACGACAGCAACAAAAACTACAGCCACAATGATACCGATGATCATACCAGCTTTGCTGCCTCCTCCAGAGTATGGTTCTTTCGATGGCTCATCAGCTGAGAGAAAAAAGGTCTCCGAAGTTAAAACAACAAAAACTAAAAACTATTTAAGTCGACAAGTTCCTCAATGATTCGCGTTTTCTATATACTGTAAAACACACCGAAACGGGGCGTGTCCAAAGATATGATAACAGGTAGGTGTCAAAAAGCATTACTGACCTGATACTTCGTGAATCAGTCGTCACTAAGATGATATTGTCACCAATTGATTAGATGGGGTAACTGTACTAGAGAGATTTGTATGGTTATCTATAGGTATCTGTTAAATTGTGACTGAGATATAATTGTGCCTTAGGTTTACGAAAACCAATACATGCTACTTAGTGTTTTTGGTAAGGTAAGTTACTACTACTACAAGTAGTAGTAGCAGGAGTAGCAGTAGTAGCAGTAAAACAGTAGTAGCAGTAGAAGCAGTAGTGACGGTAGTAGTAATAGCAGTAGCAGTAGAGGTAGCAGTAGCAGTAGTGGTAGTTAGAATCATAGAGTTAATGAGGTTTTACGGCTCAGTTTCTAACCAATTGGTTTAAGTCGGGTAGGCCACGGACTTTTTTTCCAGTTGTGGCTCACTGGCTTGTTTTCTCTACTCTAGTCGTAGTGGTAGTGGTTGTAGTGGTGGTAGTAGTAGCAGAAGTAGCAGTAGTAGTAATAGTAGTAGTAGTAGTGGTAGTGGTAGTAGTAGTAGGCCTAGTAGAAGAAGTAGGCCTAGTAGTAGTAGTAGTAGTTGTAGTAGTAGTAGTTGTAGTAGTAGTAGTAGTAGTAGTAGAAGTAGTAGAAGTAGTAGTATAGTAGTAGTAGTACTAGTAGTAGTAGTAGTAGTAGTAGTAGTAGTCATAGTAGTAGTTGTAGTAGTAGTAGTTGTAGTAGTAGTAGTAGTAGTAGTAGTAGTAGTAGTATAGTAGTAGTAGTAGTAGTAGTAGTAGTAGTAGTAGTAGTAGTAGTAGTAGTAGTAGTAGTAGTAGTAGTAGTAGTAGTAGTAGTAGTAGTAGTAGTAGTAGTAGTAGTAGTAGTAGTAGTAGTAGTAGTAGTAGTAGTAGTAGTAGTAGTAGTAGTAGTAGTAGTAGTAGTAGTAGTAGTAGTAGTAGTAGTAGTAGTAGTAGTAGTAGTAGTAGTAGTAGTAGTAGTAGTAGTAGTAGTAGTAGTAGTAGTAGTAGTAACATACTTTGAAGTTAACCGACTCTGGAGGAAATTATGTAAAAACTCTTTAATGAGTTATAGTCTTCACACTACTGTAGCTTTCTGCACACACATAGACACGCTCACACAAAAATTAGTAAGTGGTCATTCTTAAGTCACGGTTACTTAAATAATATAATAAATAATTTCCTGGCTTTGAGTTTTTCTTTATGTTGTTGGGATCTTTCCAAAAGGCTATTAGCAGACTCAGGAATGTACCTTCCTCCTTTCTCATCACATTTTTTACACTTAACGTCATGTGTTTTGGAAACACATGAAAGTCAAGCACCAGAGCAAGGTTGCAAACTTAGAAGTAAGAAATATTGGAAGCTTCCTCGGGGATGCCAACTTTAGTCAGGTGAGCGAAGCAGTTTGCGTAGGCGAAATCAACCCAGGTCTCAATAACAAGAAATAATACAGTGCAATACCCCCAGACAAGTAAAGAGTAGCTTGTAGACTAACTTAGGTCTGCTTACTTTTCAGTTGAAAAATCTCTCCTGCTTTCTTTCAGTTCGTTTACTTACTTTTAGCATTTAATCAACAGTGACCGTAAGAATGACCACTTACTAATGGGTGTGTGTGCCGTGGAGTGGACACACCCAAGAGGTAACAGTAGCATGGCCGGATACAAGGGGGTACAAGGGGGGTACGCCCCCTTTTTAGGCAAGCAATGATTTTGGTAACCAGAATTTTACATCTCCAAAACCATGAAAAAAGTATGATCAGAAAAAATCCTAACAGAATACATAACATGCGGAGACGTTCCTACCACAAACTGTACACTGACGAGTAAAGAATCCACGGAAGCACAAACTTCTTTTGACGACTGTTACCCCCCCCCCCCTTCTCATATTCCTGTATCCGGCCCTGTGTAGTGAGAAGACTATTGTGATGAAGAGGAATCCGAAAAAGGATTCGAAAAGCTTACCAGTTCTCACCAAAGGAGTTTTTAACTGGTTTCCTTCAGCAATGGTAAACGACAAGGTATGTTACTACTGTTGCTGCTACTGCTCCTCCTTCTCCTCCTCCTCCTCCTCCTCCTCCTCCTCCTCCTACTACTACTACTACTACTACTACTACTACTACTACAACTACTACTGCTACTATAATGAACCCTACTACATCATCAGAAATGACGCTGGACAGACTAAAGGGCTGAGTTGACTGGACTAGCTAACAAACCAGCCCCGAAGGTCATAATGTGTAGGATAAATTGTGTATACTCACTTCCTGGGAGCTGAACATCCTGACATGAACCAACAACTATTTTAACATTATCTACCGCAATAGTACCAGAACTGGTTGTACCAACAAAATTAATCTGCAATAAACAAAGACATTCCGATCTCAAAATATCTAAATTAATTGACATTAAACTGCAAAAGAAATATTAACACTTGGGGCTTCAGTAAACAGGTGGGCCTGACTGACGCATGTTAGTATTAAAACTGAAGATACTTGAGCTGAGTTTCTTCATGTTAGACAAACATATGAAGGTGAATCAAGTGACGTCATGCAGGTGTACGGTTTGGTTGACCATTGCCCGAATGACTTTGTAGGTATAATATTTGCAATTAGTGTAATGAAACTTTGCTAGCCCTCCGCCCTAACTAGCCCCCTTGGGATCAAATCCTGGCGTAACCTCTGAATTTCGGCACTCTCCGTTTGAGAATATAAGTACAAGGCCTAATAATTAATGATGTAACTGTCATATCGTCCAGCATTATTTATGAGATTTTGAGACTATTATGAGACAAGGGTTGAAGACAGAAAATAAGAACCAAAATTATGGAAGATTGTGATGAAGATATGTAACATTATGTCAGACTTCCCCCGTCGTAGTCCATACTGGACTTTCTTTGACATGGCCAAGTCGGGACACCAAGTTTGTAATGATATTGTAATTCTTACAACCCAAACAAAAAAATCACCGCAGCTTTCATTCTGTGAACAATGTCCCTATGTGAACATCCTTAAAGCTACTTGTTTTGTATTGCTAATGCTTCGTCATTTTACTTTTTAGTCCTAGATTTTAAATTGAAATTGACCTTAGTCATTTCACCGAGAACGCTAAGTCCTCATTGCTCCTTTGCTTTTTAGTTTCCGATCAGATACAAATTTAACACAAGGAAACTTGACATGTCTGCTTTTGTCGTTATTTTAGTCGGTAATAACATGATATAACCAAAACAATCGCTGGTGTTTTAACTCAATTTTCATCGGAAGCCATACCAATGCTACAACTCAAGGAAAAGGTGATGGTTTACGAACAAGGGCGTGGCAAGCTCCCTTCCCCAAAGTGGGGGCAGGGTGACGTTGGAAAAGCGTACCTAAACATAGCGCTCATTATGGAACAATCTTCCTCAAAATTCGGCACGGTGGTCAATTTGATTTGCAAAGACTTACACACCAGAGATACAACCTTGCAGTTCGAGAACTGAGCCTAGTAATCGGAAGTTTTAGGTGCGACCCCGACAGTGTCCTCGCGAGGAGCCTATTTGCCAAGAGCAATCTACGGTTCCCCAGGTGAAATGATCCTCTAAATTTTAAAATACTAAACACTTGTAGCAGAATATTGAATTGGTTTAAAATGAATAACACGTAAACAAGGTTTTCCTTTACATTCGTCTTCACTTTGGCACCATAAAAACTTTCTTAAAGTGTATCTGTAGTCTAAAATGTTAGAAATATATGTTACAAAGCTTGAAAACTGAATCCAAATGGTCCAACTCCCATCTTCTCAGGATATTCCTGAGATCAGATATAAAATGGTGAAACTTATTTGCTCAATTTAAAATGGAAGATTGTGTAATATTTGTGATGTCATTCTTGCGCTACTCAAATACGAGTCTTTGTTTCCCTTTGTTTTTCGAAAACCACAACACCTTGTGCCAATATGTGGTCACTGTTTTACTGTTATAGGGTGACTTGAATAAACAAGCCCCCTTCGTTACAACATGCTAACAAGCCCTCTCTTTACAACATGCTTTGTAAGAAAAAGTAAATTTTCAAGGTCATATAAACATTTTCATTTTAGAAGGAAACAAAAGCAGGTAATGTTAGTTGTACAAGAAAGACATCCGTACCTGTTGCGCAATTCGCTATTTCAAATTAAGAGCATAAATTTCAACATTTTATATCTCAACAAAGAAGAAATTTATAAAAAGGGGATTTATTGAATGAGATTTTTTTTCAACCATTAAAATACGTCTTCTTGTAATTCTAGATTATTTTTTAGCTGCAGTTAAAACTTGGTTGATTACCTTTCCACTAGCATCCTGTACAATATCGAGTGACGTTTTAACATGTGTCCACTGCGTCGTGGGCTCAACTAAGGTTATCAGACCCTGTTCATCACCTGTCTCAGTCTCCAACTTAATTTGAAGGTTAGATGAGCTTCCGGTTTGATAGTAATCGAACAAAACACAGTGCACAGTCGTTAGTTTGAACCCACTTGATAGAATGGACGCCACAGTTTTAGCAGAGCTGGAAGAAGTGTACATGTATGAACCAGAACCTGAATATAGAACAAATTAAACATGTAGATTCGAAAAAGCATAGAGAAATGAGAAATGAATGTGTGGGAAATGTAGCTCCTCCCGCTGAACAAATGGTTATTTGATAGCAAAAGTGTCGTTTATAGATGTCCAATTTTTGTCATGATTGGCTGTAAGCGAGAAAATATTGCGGAGCATAGAGCTTCCACCCTTGTCAAATATTTCCCGATAAGCCTACAGCAAGGACTATTACGTTGCTATTTCCCAGCCATTTTGTTGTTAGTCAGACATAAGTGGATCTTGTTCAGTGTAATTTACAGAAGGTTTTTTTTTTTTTATGTCAAACATCTTGACGATTTTACCTTAAAGGCAGTAGGCAGTCACCCCAAACAGTGTGCCCTGTTACTCTAGTTCATGATTGGCCTATTCTGATCATGTGACAATATTTTTGTTAGTGAATTGGAAAATTCAAGGAGTATTTCTCCTTGCTGTTGCCCTGAGTGTGCCCTGTTACTCTAGTTCATGACTGGCCTATTCTGATCATGTGACAATATTTCTGTTAGTGAATTGGAAAATTCAAGGAGAATTTCTCCTTGCTTTCCATATTGTTTGTAATAGTTATATTTAAAACATCTTCAGAGGTGCTTGTAATGCAGTAAGAGGAGATTTGCAAGAGTTTGCTCATTTTTCAAAGAAAATTTTGGGGCGACTGCCTACTGCCTTTAAATTATATTTTACAGAATAATATTGGTAGAGAAAAGGAAGTATCGATGAATTCTTGCACAACAATAATAGGTTTTTAGGCTATGATGATAAGCATAATATCACTACAGCTACTTCAATTGAGACCTCTTTTAGTATTCTCGGCAAAATTATGAGCTCCTTTAATGCACATCAGCCCACCTTTAGACCCACCTACCCATAGGCATAGGAGCCCAAGTTGATGGCGGGCTGGAACGACTTGCCCGAAAAATATAACAAAAAATTTCCGCGCGCTCCACGCACGTCGACATGTTAATGTACATGTCATATGCCATGAACATTAATCGTTTATCACACTGCATGCCAGTACCATACAATAATTTGCTTTGTTTCTACCTTCTTTATTGGTTTTAATTTTGGCGGAATTCGTGGATTGCCGGCCTGGGGAGGGGTCTAAGGGGAAGGGTTTCCCCTCCCTCTTCGAAAATTTTTGAAAAATTAGGTGTCCTTACATGCAATCTGGTGCCACATATTCTACCTTTGAAGTAAAATTTGTGTTAAAACATTTACGTATTTTAGGTACTAAAAAAAATCGGCATTACCCCCTCCTCTTTGAAAAGTTTTGAAAAATTAGGTGTCCATACATGCAATCTGGTGCCACATATGCTATGCTGCCTTTTAAGTAAAATTTGTGTTAAAAAATTTACGTACTTTAGGTAGAAAAAATCAGCATCAGTGAGGGTGAGGCATGGCCCAATGGCCCCTCAAATACACCACTGATAGTCATAATATAAGTTTAACCATTAAAAACACACTGATGTATTAATACCGAATATATAGGTGCTGGTGCAATTCAAATCACAACTTTATATTAATAACCAAGGCAGTTTTTTAAACTATTAATACCCTTTAACTACATCATTGCATTAGTTTCCCTTCAGTAGGTGCCAGAAAAATTCTCAGCATTTTGCCCGAATTTTCACAAAAAGTTTTGGTTGGGGCTGCAGCCCCCCTCCGCCTCCTACGCCTATGCACCTACCCCTACTATCCCTTCCAGTGCCTAATTCTTGGGGTATCACTCATGTTTTCTTTATATTACATACGTGGTACCTGCTTCTACTGGACTATCTCCGCTATAAAAATCGAACCAAGTCCATTGTGCGAGGCCACCATTGTCCCTAAAGTCGTATCTGCAGTCATCGAAGCCCAGTTCAAAGTCACATGAAATTTCAGTAGGGAATCCGCCACAAGGTTCACGAAAAGTCTGAATGTCATCAATGGCTATATCACCGTATATTCCCGGTCCAACTAAGCCTTCAAAACCAATCTGAAAATATAAACGAAACCCTTAAATATTGTAAACTACAGAATTCTTGATCTGTGAGGAGTCCTGCTGCTAAACATGCACCAGAGTTGTAATCAATCAAGACTCTAAAGCACCTAGTAGTATAAGTTTGTATTCAAAAAACTTCAAATGTACACACCTGTATAGGTACAAACCGATAATTTCTGGACCGTGATTATATACAGATAATAAAATTCCCCAACCGCAACAAACCTTATGACGTAGCCAACAAAAGACGTTCGAGCAAGTGAAGGTTGTTTACCATGCAACAATCCGTGAACAAAGCTGGATGCGTCCAGGGGTGGTGGAAGGTCGCCCCGCGACCGGTCGCCCGGCGTCTTAGTTTGCTCTTAAAGACAGACACACATTACCCTTTGCTAACTCCAAATGGGCGAAAACATTTTCAACTTACTCGCATTGCACCTCGAACTGGCGGGATGTCAACCAACAAGGGTCTCCAATCAGGCTCCTGTTGTCCGCTTAATCTTGTCAATTCACGTGTTTCCTCGTTGTCGACTGTTTGAAGGACTCGGAGCCACCCAGTGTCCTTCCCACTCATGTGATAATAAAACTGGAGACACATGTGATCGAAGCTGTTTAGAAGACGAGGAGAAGATATAACAGCGTTGTTGTCTGGTCTCTGTGGCTGAGAAGCCTCGATGTACAAGTAGTGACCTATGAAACAATCGTACAAAATTTCGTCAGTTGAAAAAGTACAAGTTTTACCTGTAACAACTGTCCATCTCAGCCGAACAGGGGAAGCTATTGAACAACATTGGGATTGTAAACAAACCATAATTCCACTTGTTGGGCCCTGATCATATTTGTGATTTCCTTCAGGTACAAGAGCGTCATAGGTATAGGTGAGAAGTACCCAAACTTCTTCCAACAACAGAATTTAAGTTTTCTGACCTTACAAAATCCATACCATGCATGACGTTCTGAGTAGGTTCCAAACGATACCACCACGTTTATGTGACCGATACCAACTAAAGTTTACTCCTTTTGTCAGCTAAACCAGTGGTGGGATATAGTGACCGCAATTCTAAAGGCCTCAAGAATAGTATCGATTCACGCTTTTAAAGACTAGAACTCGTGACTTGGATTCTGAAAGAAGGGAACGGACTCGGAAAGAGGGGACTGCGTGATTGTTTGTTGTATACTTTATTGATACTGATATTGCAACCGATATTCGAGTCCTTTTTGCAGTTGGTGACGTGTTACCGTCTAACGTAGGGAACAAACCCACTACAAACTAGAGCCTAAAGCTATGCCAACATTGAATGGAGATTAAACCTAACCGTACATTCTCAAGGGAAACACTCTTACAAGTCCAAGTACAACGTGCGTATTCTTAAAACTTAGGAAACTGGACAACCGTCGGTAACATTAACAGACTACTGAGATTTCAAGGATGTAAAAACCAGTAAATCGTTAATGGCATGGTTTACCCTTGCTGTTTATTTACCATAAAATCGAATAATTTATTTAAAAAGAATAAGTTATTGTTCAGTCGTTCACACATTAGCACACAATTTTAGTATTGAAAACTTTTGATAGTCTCTAGTGGGCACTGTGGCTATTAATAGATAGCTGTGCTGTGAATTCTGGCTACACAAATATGAGAGAGTACAAACGGTAAGTTTGCAAGTTAGTATTGAATGCATTGGGAACACATGGCCAGAAAATTTTGGCACCCGTATCACTAACCTTCTGCAGTACCATGCGTGTGATCATTATTTGGACCGGTTTCTTCTGTAGCTGTAGGTCCTGATTTAACAATCCAATCGATTTTGTCGGTGTACTGGGAATTTAAGACACCTTGTTCGTACCCACAAAGAGGGTCATCCTCGTCCTCGAAGTCACAATTGATGTTCTCGAAGCCAGTTGGTCCAGACGGGTCTGCAATGGCAACAACATGAACTTGACAAAGTATGATAAAAATGTGGAATTATTTCTATTGATAATGTAAGGGATCCTTAGAAAGATCCGTACGAAATTTTCTGTGTCTAATAACTTGCCATTGTTTCTTCAAAAAGTATTCTCTACATTTTACGAGCTGACTGAGGTGCCACCTCAATTACGTGAAAATGCTTCTATGGACGTAGCTCGCCTGTATTTATATCTCCTTAGACTCCCACACTAATTGTGGTATCTTTGGAAGCCTCTTAACTCGTGTAGAAGTGCAAAACACCTGTGTAAAAGACACCCCTTACATGAAAACTTTTTTCGAATTTGCAAAAAGTTTCTGTTTTATCTATTTCAAATGTGAAATGGATAAATTTCACCTTTTCAAAAATTCTTTCTCCGTTTTCATAGTGCTTAATTAATTTGTAGTTTATTTTTATCTCTTAGCTTATACTTTAGACAATCCAACTACCACTTAACCCAGCTACAAGGTCATCTAGAATGTCAACTGTTTCTTGGAAAGGGTGAATTCCTGGACAGGTGACAAGTGTATACCATGGCTGTACTGAATCATTTGAGAATTTGCTGTCCCTATACCCTAACCTCTCCTGCTATTATTCTAATTTATCTCTTAGTATTGGACTATAAGTGTGTGAGTCGATGACATTGTGACGATGTCACATAGCTTTTATGGTTTGAACTGAAAACACTTTACTCTTTGGAGACTTGTGGGTTCGCTTCAGGCCTTTCCGATCTTTCCTTTTCTACTGAGTGTCTCTGAAAGAATGCCGACAAATCCCCTTATTCTCCATCATGTATTTATAGTTTAGCAGTTCATAAACGTTTATAATCTGGAATGTTCTAAACTGTCTTTTTATGCTTCCCTGGGAAACATACGCCTATTGTAAGGAGATCAAAACCAATTTGAGAGGGAAACTCATCACATGATTTGCAAATTTAATCATTTCTTTTAACTTAGTTTCACTTAGATCCGTATTACAAGATTCGATATTCAGTAGTCAAATTATGCACCATTTTCCAGTGAATTTCGAATATTGCACTTATATGCTTATTGTGAAAGACCTCTTCTAAGGAACTTTCTTCTATTAAATGTATCTTTCTCGGCATCGAAATTTTAACAAGATTTTGTCTTGTATTATTTTGGTCCGTCCATTTTGTATGCTGAGACAACACAGTCTCAAAAAGAAGCTTTTACTGCTTTACAGTACCTCTAAGGGGACAAACTATCTAGGTTCCTTCTTCCCGAGCCTGACCGTCTAACTTCGAGAGCATGATATTTAAAGCAAAAATACATTTGATCCATTAACAAAGCAACTATAACTGTTGAGATACAGTTCATTGTGTAACAGGCATCGCGGTTAAAAAGTACCCTGGAAACTAAAAGGTGGCCAAAAACTAGCCTTTCTGACAGGCCTGGAAAAATTTGTCTTTTATGAGCAATTTAAATTTCCCACCGTATTTGACATGTTTAATATAGAAAAAAGCCAAACGTCTATCTCATTGTCAAAACATCTCAGATTCCCATTTATTTCACCAACAGATTTGCTATTTTCATTTACTCCTTGCAGCAACCTACCCTCTAAAAGGACTCTGGTGATCCGTGACCCAACTTCCCCATCAATCTTTTGTTACAAGGCATAAATTCAATACCCATGAACTAGGCCTACCTTTTAGGCAAATGAAAATATTCACCTAAGACAATATATTTCACTACAAAAGGTGGTGGTTGGAAATACATAACCCTTATGTCGTTCTCTTAGCTATCTTTAAAAGCATTCATGCAATCAGATATCTAAACAACCGTGTTGCTTTAAAACTCGACTGAATCAATAAGGGAAATCTTTCCAAATGATACCTGGTATTCTTTTAATTGCAGTACATCATGTGTATCATAAAGTTCAAATTTTAAGACTACTTTGGCAGTTCGAGGGATTCCCCTTTGAAAAGAATCTAGATTTCCTCCTATCGGGAGAAAAACAGGTCATAAACGCCGTCATTTTTCTACTTTACCCACAATTCTAAGCGTTCTTTGTGTCCATTTTCTGGGTAAATGATTTTTGCCCCCCCCCCTTGCAAAATTCATGTAATGGAATTATATGCATATTCGGTAGGTGTATTGCCATAGTTACCGAAATGCTGTTGTCACAGTTAAAGTTAGACAACACTCCTTATGAATATTCATTTTGTATTTACAGCTGCTTAATTTCTTACTTATCTGATTACGTAATCTCCATAGGTGCCTGAAATTAAAAGTTTTGAGATGTAAACGCCAACTTTGAAGGAATTGTGGAGACCGACGAACTCAGTATTGGTCAGCGAGGATCGTGCTCACGCCGAGCCAATTTCAAACTTTATTAGGCCTATAAAGTAAACAGTATCGTGTTTTAACTTCCCTCACCAGGATAGAGCCGTACATTTCCCTCCGGGTACCTGTAAGTATTGCTTTATTCTTTTATTACTTAACGAGAACTTTTCTGTGAAATATTTTGCAAGTTAGAGTAAATTGTCTCGCTAAACTGTGTAAGCACAGAAGCCCACACCTACATTCTTGTTTTATGCATTTACAGGGCCAGACGTACCGTTTCTAAGTTTGGGTGCCTACACCTAGACGGGGCCGCACTATACGGACCGCTCCACCTATAACGTATACGTGGGTGTGCCATAGACAGTAGACGTTGTAAAAGTATCGTTCCACATGCTTGTATTTATATATGTATATATATTTTTCGGAAGAAACGTTTCAAGACTCCGACGAAGAAGAATTATATTATTTGAACACAAAACCAGTGTTTTCTAGTTCTTTGCAGTCTGAGCCACTTATATCTATCTCCAGGATTTAAACGGACCCGTGACAGCTATGTCTTAATTAGTGGTTCACCACGGTGCCCCTCTTTTGAGAAAAACGCAAGCTCTTGAGTGGTCTTCGTTGTTGCTTAACCTTGTCGATAATAGGATAGCATGCCTATTTATTGTTTTGCATAAGTTTTCCCCCATTCTGGAAAACTTTGGTTTTCTCCCAAACGACTGTTTAGACTCTTGAAATAACTTGATCTTTGCCTTATACACTCCATGCACATTTTAGTCCTTTTTAGTTGTCTCAGCTGTTTTTAATGGAGACGGTGATAAAACTTAGTTCCAAATCGAAATGAGGGAGTTATATGCCTTCAAATTTTTAGATTTGCGACCCAATGTAATGCTTTTGCATTAGACTAGAAATAAACATAGACAACAAGAAGAAAGTATCCAATAAAATTGGATGCATGTAGATGGGTAATTTCGAGGTGTCAACACATCTTTTTAAAATATCCACAACATGTCCCAGATCACAAATATTTCCTTTAGCCCCACGCATCAACTCTCTTCCCCAAAACAATATAAACTATTCCCAGTCAATAAGTATTATACCCACCTCGAACGTTTCCTTTGTTGAGATATCTACCCCTCTAAAGCTGTCATATTTGCCCACTGATCGCCCAAATACAATCTGTGACCACTTTCAAAAACGAATACACTTCTGAGGTCCTTGATAGATTTCTCAAAAATTAAATCCCTACAGACTACCCCCAAGCAGCATGCCACTTTCGCACACATTTCCCCTATTTGATTGAAGAAACTTCCCCTTCGCCCCAGCCATGCTTTCTACCCGCAAATCCTACCATTCCACTTTGAATTATGGATGACATGCAGCGTTTTATCCCTTCTAAAAAATATTTACCGTTTTCGTTTTCTGACTTTCTTTGACTTTGACCTCACCCAAAACAAAAGGCTTTCAGTGCCCAACATGGCATACCCCCATGCCTAAATGGAAACTGCGAAAGATCAACCTTCCTGAGCTATCGTTTTTCACAAACAGTGTAATACGTTAACCGTTTGCACTTCTTGTTCACCCTTTTCAACTTCCCCCTTCACCAAAATCACGTCATCGACTCCATATCTATGTCAGCAGTCTATATGGTGCATGATATCTATACCTTTTACTTCCTTGGAAAATCTACTATTTTTAGTTTTTACTTCACCTCTGTTAACTAGGGTGATCCTTTACAACCCTTATACAAGATAGTCCTTAACATGGACGGACCATATGCCAAACACGAGTCCCCTCAACATTGGCTTCTTGGATATTGTGTTCTCGAGCTACTCTTTACACCTACAGAATTACCACTCCACGTTATAGAGATTTATATTCTTCGAAAACAATAACAAGCAATCAACAGTTTCACTGTGAACACACATAAATAAATCATACTTTTCAACTAGTAACCTGTACGTAACCTTACAAGCACTAAATACGACATATGGTTAGTCGTAAAGTGAGGTTGCCTTTATTAGAAAATTGCCTTATGAAATACCTTCAGGACACGAGTTAAAGTCAAGTGATATATCATCGAGAGCTATGTCACAGTTGTACACAAAGCGTGCATAGCTGCCTTCAAATATGATCTGAAACACAAACGGAAATTTTGACATTTTTCAAGCCAGATTTGTCAGAGTGAACTACTTAATATCAAAAAGACAAAAGAGTTTGACAATTTGAACACTATAAGCGACAGACGTTCGTTTCATCAAATGCTCTCGCAAACTTATAGTAGTCCTGTTATAACACCCTCCATGAAATAAAAAGTAGTTTCTGCAACGTAATACAAATATCACTTACATTTACTGGCTCAGTAGATGAGGGTATCTCTATCAGACCCTCTACCCATTCCCCTTCTGGTGTGACTCCAAAATAACTCCAGTCTGGGTCAAAAGCAAGTCTATGACCCCACTGTTTGATGTATATGTTTAAGAAGTCTTGGGTCCTCTCATTCGTGCTATATTTGTAAAAGAAGAATCTCAAACATCTTACAGAAGATGATGCCTGGAGTAGTGGAGATATTATTCGCGCACGGTCATCAAATCGCAGCAAGTAATTTCTGCAGTCCATAAGTGCATAAAACCCTGGCAAGAGTTAAAGAGAAAGTTTGTCTATGTACAGTACCCGAACTGTTAAACATGACAGCATTAATGTCATAATGAAGTACATTTGCCACCCCGGCCTTTTCTCTGACCTGGGTCATAATTGATTCAGGTAGTCTTCACAACGTTTCGTAAAAATGACGACATGAGTAGGGAGTAGTACGTGACTCCTAAAACAAGGGGGACTTTTTATACCTGTCAGTAAAGCTCTGAAGATTGTGTGAGCTGTTACTATTTCAAAATCGTTAACGTTTTACTGATTTCAAATACTCTTTGAACATATTATAACGTAGAATGTACCAACGTCAGTTTGTGGGATGAAACCGCAAAAGTGACTTACTCGGTTTTGCCTCGTATGCACAACGTACATAATGGGTGGCTTTACCAGGGAACTGCAGCTTCCTGGCTTTACAAAAGCGACGTGCCATTTCCTTTGTTGATAAGGCTCTATTCATTAAAATATCAGGCAGGGAGACAAAAGTCAAGTCTTTTCAGTCTCGAAAATATCTAAAAAGAGGACAGGCCCTGAGTGGAGAAACTTTATTTCAGCCAGATCCTTCTCCTTGCCCACTATTTCCATAGTGAGCGCCATGAGAAGTTGGTCCCACAGATGACACAGTCGTACAAACCAATAAAATACCCATCAGCCTAAACTGTAACTAGTCATAAAGCAGAGCTCATAAACAAGGTGTTCTCTAGCTGCACCTACTCCCTCACTTGAGTTTTATTGCATAGCAGATCGTTTTTCAATTTTCCATTTTATTTTACAAGTCGTTTGCAACCACAGAATTGTGTGGTGCCAACTCTCTTGACGGCAGAGAGTAAGTTTAATAGCTCTCGAACAGGTGTTAAGTCATTGTGATTTATTGCTTACTTTTCTTTTATCATTTATAACGTTCTGGGGCATGAATAATATCGAGAAGGGTGTACATTTTCCATAGAATCTGATTCTTTTCAATAATATTATTGACAAAGATGTTCTTTTGAAGAAACCCCTGTGTCATAATATACCCAGTACCTAGTCAACCTTGAGATGTCCATAAAATAAAGTGGCAGTGAAGGACGTATCTCCCAATTCGTTGCAAGACTTTCCCTGTTCATTTCCCAATTCATCTACATCTCTTACGACCGCCAGTTCTGTGGGATCATCTTGGCACGGCCATGTGTGTTGCTATACTAGACCGTCGCATGACACCGACACAGTAGTTGCTGCACGCAACATTGCAATTGCCTTTGTGCGAAAATCATGTGGGATAAGAAGATAAATTGCTTAACCTCATTTGTCAAGTTGTGCTCATAGACTTCCACATTTTTACATGATAAAGTTTGTTTCTACGGCCTTTTTCTCTCTACAGTTTTCACCAAAATCTACGCCATTGAATCTGCCCCTCAGTAAGTACATTTTTACATACAGAGAACTCAATACACTTCACGTATCTTGCACAATGTGGTCATTAATCTCAAACAAGCTCCTCTATATCTTTTGAAATAGATCTTCCTCTGTCTCACTCCATAATTCCCCATTTATCGAACCGTTTCGATACAGAGTTGCAGGTTGCTCTTTATTTACCATCTGCTGTTCCTGTTGTATGATCCACTTCTGGTCCAGAGCCAAACGATACCGTTGGTCCCGAGTGTCGACTCCAGTCAAAGTGATCATCGGTTGCCTGCACATAACCACACCAGTCTGTTTCAAAGTCACAGTCGACGTTTTCTACCGTTTCTGGCATTGTAGTTGGTGGGGGTGCGTCGGTCACGACTACATGAAAAACGAAAATAGAACATCTAACAAGTTTTATTTTCAAGATGGATTTTCTACCTTTATCTGGACAGCTCTGTTTGCATAACTTCTTGCCAAATTTTGACAAAATTACAGCCCAATACAACATCCTCATATGCTATTCCATGGTAAACGGACTAACTCCTTGTCACACTTGCGACAAGTAGTCGGAGATTATTGACAAAAATGACACTCACTCAGTCAAGGACAGACTCCTTGTCGCACGTGTGACAAGTATTCGTGATGCACGGACTGACTATTTGCCGCACGTGTGACAAATAGTCGGAGGTTATTGGCAAAAGTGGCACATTTTCGGGTATTCTTGGCATGAATCCCAAAGGAAAGAGACATATTTCATGAAAATGATGACTAAACATGGAATTTGAAAATCCACTTTGAAATTGGAACTTGATATCTACGAAACAGTTAACCTGACTCTGACTGGCCAGAGTGGGTCTCAGCTTAGCATATGTGCAAGTTGTGCCATCACCTATAGAGGACCAGACGTTATGAGTAGTTAAAAATACATGTGCTTAGTTATAAGTCATTATGAATAGCAACAAACGTTGTGTTATTTAAGTGAATATTTATTGTAGACTCCAGCATATTATCAAAAAAGGCTTCAATTGTACATGAGTCCTTCACGGTTTCTTCAGCATTCCTATGAAATATTATGCACAAGTTACTTTGTTGGGAAACAGTATCATAACTTGGAGGGATGTTTCAAAGTAAGGTAAGGGAGACTGCACATGCCACCAAATCTTTTTGATAATTGGAACGAAATATAAATAGGCCCCACTAAGTCAAAGGAACGCCAAATCACTGGGTAGAATTCTTCCCACACGTTGCTTAACTTACATTCTGGACAATCTTGTGAGGCATATAAGACCACGTCATCAAGAGCAACATCATCCCTTTCTCTAACTCCCTTTAGGGCCTCAAATATCACCTTTTGACAGAACAAAAAACGTTTTGGGATGAGAAATATGAATTTTACAGATTTATTTACTAAAAAGCAAATTTGAAACAAATCACAAAATACCGAAACCGAAATAAACACATTTGTACAAAGTTTGATACTAAGAGTTTGCTGTGACAACAGTTTCCGCACAGCTTTCCTGAGTACGGTAGTACGATAACATATTTGGAGGAAACATTTGTAGTGCAAAGTTCACTTAGTCCTTTTTCATTCTTTCATGCAAACATAATAGAAATATTCCCATTCTAAAAAGAGATTAACAATGACACTAAGTATTTTACTCTTTTAGCATCATTGCTTTCTAACTTCCAATTCTAATATTCAGGAACTACGCAAATACTACCCGGCAACAAACGTGTTTTCGACTACCCATATAATAAAGCCCTCTCTGCCAACAATCCATGCGTCAACTATTATTAATTTGATCAATTATTCAGGTAATCATTCGACCTTTATTTCAACACTTGATCGACATATGACATAAATAAATAGAAGACAATCAGTTTATACACTAGCTTTCTTGGTAGATAATATATGCATAACTAATATAAATGAAAGTTAGAGGGGAAACCAAAGGGCTGTATGGTCCCTAGCGTATCAGCACATAAGGATAAACCATAATATTTATTGTTTAAGTCAATATGAAAGAAAACAACGAGGACAGTACAGAATAACACAAGCTAAATTTACGAAGTATAAATAGCAATGGGGAACACTTTAAGTGACTTTTAAAATAACGAAGGGCACGTCTACTCCTTATTATAATAGGGAGGTCGTTTCAAATGTTTGGACCGGTATATTTAACGAAACGCTGGGCATTCCCCAGTCTATAATATATATATATATATATATATATATATATATATATATATATATATATATATATATATATATATATATATACCTAGAAATATCGAATACAGACAAAATATTCAATGAAAGAACAAGGGGGCAGAATAAGCATGAGATGGAACATTACAAATAATTCGCACAGACCGTTTTTGCGGAGTATGCACTGTACTCACATTAGAAGGAAACAAAATTCCCAAAAGAAAAGTGCCGTAAGACAAGCACGACAGAATAGTAGCCTTATAAATTGATAAACGAGCATATTTAGGAAGGTTACCCTTCTTTCCGTACAGACAACCAATTCCTGTGGAGATTTTATTATGGATAGCATCAATATGACATGAACAGGATAGATTATTATCGAAAATGATACCTAGAAATTTTGAAGCAAGGGGAAAAGGAAGAAGACAACCCTGTAAAAAAACACAATTTTGCAATTGTGATAACGATGAACAACATGGCACGGTTTTGGCATTAAGGTTGTGTTTGTTTGTTAAAAACCAGTTATAACACTAAAATGAGAGGTATTGATACCAGCAATAAGGCTGTTGGTGTAACTTCCGTTGCACAATATACTGGTGTCATCAGTATACACAGTAAAATTTAAGCTAGGATTACAGTTAGGTTAATCATTGATGTAAAGAATGAGAAGTAAGGGACCGAGCATTGGACCTTGTGGTACGCCAGTTGTTTATAATCTGAGGTAGGGAACACGCATTAGAGAATAAAATAAACTGAGAGCGCTCAGGAAGATAACTAATAACCAATTAAGAGCCATCCCACAAATACCATAATGATTAACTTTCGAAATATTATGGTCTAAGGTGTCAAAAGGCTTTAAAGTAAAAGACACGACAGGCTCATTCTTCATTCTTAAAACTATTAGTAATAAGATCTGTTACTACGCACTGAGCAGTACGGTAGAAGAATCTCTCAAATGTTAAGACTGGCTAGCTCATTGATACAACAGAATAAGTCAAAATGACTTCAACTTTCACACAGCCCCAAACATATCGAAATATGACCTCACTCTAAACTGATTTTGTTTCCTGGGGATTGTAAATGCCGCTCGGTGCCAGTAGTTTCCTTGGTTACCAGATGTTGTCCACGATGGTGTGTCAGGTAGTTTTGAATAGGAGGCTGCTACAACGTAAACATTTAACGTCTCTATATCATCGCCGTACATATGGTACCAAAATTCTAAGCAAGACGATGCTTGTGTTGGTGGTGTAGGTGGCGATATGAGCCTTGCATATGCTTCTCGTTGGTCTCGGTGATTTCCCGTATAAACCATGTAAAATCCTGTCAAACGGAGAAACATTAATGGCTTGATACAGATTCACTATTTAATATATCTAAAAATTGTGGTTTATACCTTACGTCTGTGGTGTTCCTGCAAGTAGACTCGCTATACTTGGAATGGTCATTAAGTTCAAAGTTGTTGATCCTACCTTAAATAATATTCGATTGAACTTAAATGACTAAACGCATGACAATGGAATAAAGATTCTGATGAGGCCCCTTATCGATTGATAGCTTGTCCTCTTACATGGAGATGGACTGAATGGGAGAAACATACCACAAGTAGGTCGCACAAACATTTTTTCAAAATCTTTTTAAAATGCTCAAACATTCAGACGTGAAATCCATTCAATCAAGTATTAATATCAACCCTCACGTGCAAGAGTGCAATATGAACTGTGGTTTCGACTTTACTACTTAGGCGTTAGCTCAAGAGCTTCTTTTTCGTTGCAAGGCATTTGGCATTTACCCACTTTTAAGTACCCTTATATACTGTCGACATCATTCGCCATAGCTTTACCACTGCCACTAACAAGGAAACTGCACAAAATTTTAGGATCTTACTTATTTTCTTCAAGTTATTCAGCTTCCCTTACTTCGACCACACAAGAGATTCTCCTGCGGAGTCGCAGCCATATCACAACCTCAGAATCATATCACTTGCCCTAAAACCATTTATGGTACTTATTGTGTTGCACTTCCTCTGACCATATTTAACTTAAAATTCTCCAAACGATTCGCTTCCGATGTCCAACATAGTACATCCACATTCTAAAATCGGTACTCTGAAAGACCATCTCTTCTAAAATATTTACAAATTGCTTAACAATTTTACATATGTCACCTGCAAAAGCACCTGTAATAACTTTTCCCTTCCACTAAACCGTGCCACCTGCACTCAATCTACTTGAACCGGACTGTACTCACTTTTTTCATATCGAAACAACCACCATGTTAAGTTGTAACTCTTTGACATTTTTTAAGCACTTTGAATCTTGACCAACTGTTACCGCAAGGGGTGTCTAATCCTCAACTCTATTCATACGCCCGATAGAAAGTGCCTAACATAACCTTTCCGGGATATTATTCGTATTTACAGGCAACCCCTAACACACACGCCAAATTTGCTTCGCCCCTTCTGAATGTAAACGTAGATCCCTGGTCCTTGGAAAACACTAATCATTATTGAGACGTAGTGACATTCACAACTCTCTCCATCAATCCATTACGTGACAACATTTACAGCAACATCCATCTTTTCATTCCTTGGGTATTCTCGTGGACAGTTAAAACCATTTTTCCATTACAGTTTCCTCAACATTGGTAACCATACAGAAAAACCTCTGGTGGATATTAATTCCTTAAAGGCACATGGTTGATTCTATATTTACAGCAACACCCTTGTATTGTTCACTGACTTTGTTACTGTTACACTAACTTACCTTGACCGTTATGAAGAAATGTAAAGGTTACATGAATAGTTCTTACTAGTTTATGCTATATATAAACACAAAATGTGTATGTTAGAAATATGGGATAGTGATACATTAAATGTGAAATTTCATGTACGCATGAAAACACAAAGTTATTCGAGGTGATAATAAATGTGCGAATCACGAGAATTGGACGTACCCAAATTAGTTCCTAGGGTATGGTCAACGTCTGGTCCCGTGTATCGGTCGGTGGTAGCTCGATTCTGCCATATCCAATCATCGTCGTCTGTTTTATCTTGTTTGTAGTAACATATCTTAGGTGACTCAAAAGTACACGATACACCACTAGTATTCTGGGGAACGTCTGCCAAAAAGCATACAGGTAAAGCGAGCAAAGATGGGACTCAAAGCGTAACACGAATCAATTCACATTGTGTAAAATTGTTTTCACAGAATTATTTCATCATCAGTGATCCAAAATATTTTACAAAAGTTTTCGGTACTAGAAAACTGCGGGAAAACGAGTTATTCCCTGCGGTTTGAGTATTGTCTCTCTGATCACTCTATGTCAGTGTCTCCTTATAAACAAACTCTTGTGGCCTTATAGGAGGACTTCGACTTTACCTTCCGATTTTAGGAAAATGGGTGATAATGAAAACCACACTCACATACAAACGCCTAGAGCTTAGCAACTGGAGTCGTATGGGCAAGTGACTCATACGTGTATAGAAATTTTGCGGATAACCACTTAGCTTTGAAGATATTTGATTCTTCTCCAATGTAATTCATACCTGCCGTTATTGTACACTTGAGTTGTCGGAAGTTACCATAGTGCCAGCCTCAAGCATGCTGCATTTTATAACTTAAAAATAGTTTATAGGAGCAGTCCGCGAGGAAAACCCTGGCCCATTGGTGGGGCTACCTGAGAAGATGGCAATTGTATGGGAAACTTGTTCCTGTTTATTACTTGAGTTGTCAGAATCCAGTCAAGGAAACACTACGTAAAATAAAGGAAAATGAAAGGAGACCACGCGAATTTATGCTAAATTCCCGTGAGTAGTTTTTTCATTATTAAATCATGTCTGACATCCCTCCCCCGTCATAAAACATCATGAAGCTCCTACAGCCTTTCATCTTTCCTACCCAAATCACATGCATCATCATTTCAGACTGAAAATTACTTCGAATTTATAAACAGATAGTTAAAGTGTGGTTTCCTTGTACTGTACGCAATCCAGTCGTATTTTAAAATGTTTAAAATGCTTTGTGATAGTAACTATAGTTTTGTAAATATCCACGAAAATTCTGACTCCCAGCCGCGTTACCAGTAGACGTTGCCATTAAACCCAAACAGGTGCCATAAAATGTCCCCTGGACGCTGAACCATCCACCTCAATGAGTCATACCACAAGGTCACCGCCTTTTCAAAAATCAATTCCCGCCTTTTTAAAGCCAACAACGTAATGTTTATAGGCTTACAAATGAAAAGGGTTGCTTTATCTTTGTAGGCCTTTCGTCATGATGCCCAGTCGTGTTTGCAAGAAAGGGAGTTTTCGTGGAAACAGAAAGAACGTGAAGGACAATTGTTTAATGTTTTCTCTCAAGATACGGTGCAAACACGTCGTCGGAGTCACTACTGGAGCGTGGAGCAACCCCCTGAAAGCGTGGGTTTCAGGGACCACTGTAAGGCCCTTTTTGGACTAGGTGCAACGCCTCCTTAGATTATCACGAAACCCTAGGAAACGCCAGTAAAATATGCCCCCTTTCAAATGGTTTTCCTAGTACTGTGAAAAAACTAATGTTGTTTCGGAAATATGTTACAGCTGGTATAGAAAGCGGCAATAATGAGACAGGTAACCATACTGGATTTCTGAAAGCTCTTCATTTTTTTCTTAAGGGTATCTATTTAAATGTACATGTAGATTTCTGGATTTAGTATGCAGAGGTCAAAGCCGGAATGTTTGCCGTGAAGGTGCATCTAACACTACTAAAGCCTCATTTTTTGGCATTAGATCTCAAAAGAGAGGGGGAGTCAATGCCCACGAATGACCCGGAATTTTCAATTTCCGGAAGCAATTGCCCCTTCCACCAATCACCCATCAGCTATGCAGGCGCGTAGCCAAGGAGGTGGAGGGGGCAGCCGCCCTCCCTTTGAGCATATTTTTTTGCATTATCCGTACTTATATTCGGTAAATAGGCATAGGAAGTGTCATTACCAGCGATCTGGGAGGCATTTTGGGCCAACCCATGGTGGCGCGGAGCGCGAAGAGTCTGTCTATCGGCTTCGCCCCTTGATAAATTCCTTGCTCCCCCCACCCTGCAACTATGCCACCGTAATAACTCCATTTTTATGGCGAGTTCTTTGCAGTGCATGGGAAAGAATTATTTCACCATTTAAATAACCGCTCTGTCAATTTGCATTGTAAAGTTTTCATTAATACTAAAAAACCTAAAACCTCTTTGTCAAACCCCATTAATCCAGCTTATGTTTAAATCATCTATAGGCTGCAGGTTTGATTCTCTATTAAAACATCACGAACTCACTTTCTCCGGAGCACACTGTTCTAGTAATAGTAAAATCGTCCATAGCTATGTCTCCTCTGTAATCCCCCGTGGCTCGTACCTCTAACACAAGCTGAAACATAAGATAAATACATCTGGGTATTGAACTGTTCAAGCTGCTTGCAATGAAACACTCGTCTTTCCATCTGCAGCGTTTCTCTTTACAATGTTCCCCTGCGACTCGAAACCAAATCTGGTTCTTAACCAACACTCTGCTAGGCAAAAGGCCAAAAAAAGGCCAAAGAAAAGTAAACGATAATTTATGCAGAACTCTCCATTTCATTGTCATCTGCAAGAGGGATCGTTGATTTAGCAAAAGGATTTACTTGCTCAATACGTTCATAATAACATGACATATTCTATTGTTCATGTTTCTCTATTCGAAATACTATCTAGCCTTATTCAAAACGGTTGTTGGCTTACTGGATTCTCTACAAAAGCGTTTAATTTCATGGATTAATGGCGTTGAGTTAATGCAAAAGACGCCAGCAATTTTTAAGTACGCCCCATTCTGAAAGGACAGTCTCCCTTCTTATACCCTCTCTAAAAACGTCTTTAATATCCACACGTAGCAAACTGAGTTTCAATGGAACCCCACCCCCCCCCACACACACACACACACAGACACTTGTTGTCTAGACCAAATGTCTGTAACTTTGTTTCTATTAAGTTGATTGTGCACTGTCATGGTTGCATTTTTATTGCTGACTTGAACATTATCTGAACAACGTCAGATTGGGATAGGCTAGTTAACCTTACCTTTCTCTGAAACCAAATTGCATAAGATAGTCAATAGCACAAATAATGCATTGTATGGCAGCTCAATTGCACAGTCAGCTATGTTGTTCAAAAGAGAATAATAGGGGTGAAGAAAACGATTTTTAACATTTTGAGACAAAACACACAATGTACACTGTATATGCAAAATTAAATCACGAATGATTACCCCAATATGCGCCCTGCCTAGGAACTTAAAATGATAACATTTTTATGTGGACGTCGTGCATTGCAAACGTTCAAATGCTCCCAACCCCTAAAAAACGGGATTTTGTTTACCAAAACTCGTAAATAGATTGTCTAGTCCGAAAGATTCTCCTGTTGGGGGAAAACCAAAATTCTCCCAATGGGAATGACGTATGATGATATTGTATAGGCTTGCTAGCCCAGAACTGTAACCAAGACATTTTTCTCAAGCCAAGTTCAGTCTTAAGTCATCTACCTTTAAGTCCGATCAAGTCTAAAGGCATTTTCCTTCAAGGCAAGTCGAGTCGCAAGTAAACTTCGTTCAAGTCAAGTCAAGTCACAAGTCATAATATTTAAATAAAAAAATATATAAACTTATGACCCAGATAACAGATCCTGGATACAGTCTTAATACGGAGGCCAGGTGGTAGACCTTGAACGCTTCATTTTTGGAAGACTTACGAAAATCCAATCCACAACTTTTCAGGCAAATCACTGGATAAATTAAGCTTAAAGCACTTACTGAAGGCTATGTGGCTTACAATACCTTAAGTAAGATAGGTGTTTTGCAAATGGGATCGTTTCAAAATAAGGAGGATATTTCCTGCACATGACGCGACTCAACATTATGCAGTTTTATGGGTACCCCTAGCTGCATATGTGTCAAACTTTCTTCATGTGGTAATGAGTATTCTCTAAATGTGTAAAAAAGACCTGGTGTCTTGGCTTTTGACTGATGAATGGTCATCGCTGGGTTCCCTCTTTCGGAATTGCATGGGTCACACTGCATTAAACAATATGAATTTATCAAAAATGTTGGCCGTTTGCTAGCTAATTTTGGTTGTCATATGTCAGGAAGTTTTGTTAAACAGCGTTTCATTGGGGTTTCGTCCCAAGGAGGACCCTCGTACCCCTCAAGTTAGCAACTCTTCGACGACTGAGAGTTCGGGCTGTGCACCATATACTGTGAACCCTTAAAACGTGGTTTCATTTCACTCATATTCACTTTTCACTCATATTTTATAAACATATGGTGTTCTATTACTTTCATTCATGTCTTGAGGACATAGTCGCAGTGCGTTTGGGCAACACATCACTCGGTGCAAGTGGCCACGATGACCGGAAAAGATGCATGGAAATCACCGATCCATGTACAATAACTAAACGTGATGTGTGCTTGTAGGTAAAATGTGTTTGAATCGTTGCTTAAATAAGTGCTATACTACAGCTTTACATTTTCTCGACCCATGTGACCCTGTCTTTAGGCTATAGTCGTTCTACTTTTTTTCTTAAATCATCTTGACTCTCTTGCGAAGGGCCGAGGGCCAAACCAAAAGTTAGTCTTTAAGTTTGGCTCCTCAAAGGAGCTAAGTCCCCGAAAGGACACAAGACCTAATGTGACCAACCTCTTGACCTTTAAACCTATAAATCATTCATTTGTCATGTGTGGCTTCATTCTCAACTGGCTAAAAATAACATATCCTTCACATGACCTTAGCCAAAAGACAATAGCCGTTCTAAACGCGACTAACTGCAATCTCAAATGCATGAAAGAATAATTTATGGTACAAAATTCATGCCACACTCAGCAACAAGCATTGCTATAAAATGTCGCCAAGTCATTTTTCTTCAAGTCAAGTCGCAAGTCAAGAAAAAATTTGACTCGAGTCGGACTTGAATCCAAGTCAGCGACTCGAGTTAACAACTCTATCTAGCCTAACAACGAAAAGATTCTGGAAGAACGAAGACCACTCAAAAATTTGCGTTTTTCTTAAAAATGGTCTGGTGAAATACCGATTAGGGGATGGCTTTTCGGTAGCTTTGACAATACACCTACCAACTGTACATTTAAATTTATAACAATAGACCGATAAATTTTGCAAGGGCGTTTCAATACCCATTCGCCCCTGACAATGTACAAAAAGAACGCATGGAATTGTGGGTAAAGTAGACAAAATGGTGGCGCCTGTGACTATGTTTTCTTCCGATGAAGGGAGGGGAGAAGTAGATTATCCCAATAGGGAGAATCTTCCGAACTGATAACCCTCCTTCGTTGCTGGTTTTGAACGGAGTGTAGCGGAAAAATTAAAAACTACTGACGTCAGATCTTATGTTCCAATCATATTTGAAAGCAACTTGGTTGGCAATATCTAGGTGGGGACGACCGCTAAAACTTTACAAACTACAGCTTAAAATAACCCCTAAATGACCTTTGAACGTTAAGTTATTGTTACCGACTTTTAATTGCAAACATACGGACGTCCAAAGATGATGTTAGCACAAACCACATAATTATACCAGCTTCGGTTGACATAAAATATTTTACATTTTTGTTAGTTCTAAGAACTGCACAGTATAACACCCGAGACCAGCTTTTAAGCAAGGAAGTTCATCAAAATCTATATACTAAGTGTAATAAGTAAAAAAAAAAAACTTGGAGATCTAATGACATCCCTTCGACAAGTCACTTACGTCCAGAACGTAATAGTACAGAGTTGTAAAAACTGTAATTATTTTGTCCTATGGAAATACATACTTTTACATTGCCTCGGTTAGCAAGTTTGAACTTACAACAAAATCTTTTTTTGACTCCAGATCTATCTCAGTGGCCCACCATTTGTCTCCTTTGTTACCACTCGTGGACCAAAGTGGATCCCCAGTTGTCAGGTCATCTGGGTTCCCCATATAAACCGAGAGTGTACCCACACCTTGTCCAAACATATGATACCACAAGATGAGACAACTGCCTTCGCCCGTAGTCGCCGCCATTACCGGAGACCTGATCCTCGCTAGGTAGTCCGCCCTTGCATAGGACGCTTCCATGAAGATGTAATAACCTTGAAGGAAAAGTGAATGTTAGGTTAACTGCAGTCTCATAACCCAAAATTCAGAGCTGAGATTTGTAAATCATGTAGTTTTGAACACAGCCAAACCTAAAAGTATTGTCTCATGTACCACGACTCTCCGCTGTGACGTTGCAGGAGGTTCAGGTGCTGAACGGTTCGTCGCAAAATGTAGCCATTTTGGATCAAACTAAAAAAGGAAATGATGGCATAGATGTTTTGCACTCTCCATAAGGGGAAATCACATGTGTTTCATATTCACATCTGCACATTTAGAAGCCTTTGGTTTAGACGGATTACGGAAAGTTGGTAAGTCCCTTTTGACCTTTTTAGTCGAGGGTATCCCCATGCACAGACACATACACACACCGATGCTTGGTCAACATAAGTAAGTTTGTGATATTTGGAGCACGAGGCGATTATGAAGCTACGTGATAATAAGGAAAGTTCTTTGTTTTTGCAAGGTTATATATATATATATATATATATATATATATATATATATATATATATATATATATATATATATTCATGCTTATCTATATATAGATATAGATATATATATATATATATCTCATGCATGCTTACAGACAGACAGACAGACACATATACATATATATATATATAACCCTTAACTGTATATTTGGGAGACATTTCTATTTTATGATATATATATATATATATATATATCCACGTTCGATCTACCTAACTTCGACCTACTATATATATATATATATATATATATATATATATATATATATATATATATATATATATATATATATATATATATATATATATATAAGTGTACGAAATACGTTGCTAAGAAAAGATGGACGTCGCTTAATATGTCTTTTAAATACGAGCTCTCGTCCCTCTGGCCTTAATCAGTTACTGCAAAAAACGTATGTACAATTAGTATGTGATGTAGGACTTAATTGTAATTAGTTGTATTGAGGGTAGTTAAATCGGGAGATTCTCCCGTTTGAGGAAAAAAAACAAAGTTCTACCAAACAGGGGAAAATATGCAACACATTGTGTAGGCTTGCTATATAGCCCAACAAAGACAAGGCTATGAAATACGACTAGGATGTGGCTTTTTGTTAGCTATGCCAATACACCTACAGAATTCACATTTAATTTCTTGCCATTAGACCAGGGGTGCAGACCTTTCTCCTCTGAAGGACCGTTTTGACAGTCAAAGTCTACTCGCGGGCCGCATTTCCCCTTGCAAAAGGTGAGAGCGCAACCAGCGTTCCCCATAAGACGAAGGTGAAGTGGCCTCAAACGTGGCCTGGTGCGGTCTAGGGGGAAAAGCCCAGGAAGAAACTGGGGCAATTCCAGTAAGCATTGTTGTTTGTACAAATTTACAGCCATTAAAATGTTCATCCACTATCTCTATCGTTTAAAAGGCTTTCAATGCACAGACTAGAAGTATCAAAATATGACCATTTGTCTTTTTTGTTTAATATGTGTGAGTAATATCATATAGGAAAAGTGCTTGCGAAGCGCTCCAAATAAACCGCGAATGTGAAAACTTTTTTTTATTTCTTATATATATAATGTGGCAAAACTATTTTTAATGATTGATGTCCTTTTACTTACAATATATTGACAAAATTACTAATTATTACAAAAATGTTATAAAAAATACGTTTCGGTTATTTACCATATATAAAGGGCAATTGTGTCAAAAGTATTTTTAATAATTTTATTAGTTATTTTTTTACATATTTTAATCATTATTCTGGGGGCCATTTTGTTGTTTCCGCCATCTTGGTAAGTCTGGGTCCCTGCATGAAATGTAAAAACCATACTTTCATTCTTAAGTGCAATTTTATGACAAGAAGCTAAGGGGGGTTGACTGAAATATAATTTGTATTTTTATTTTCTTTGATTTTTTTGGACTGTTGTTAATTATTTTTTTGTTTCTTTGGCGAATTTGGACAGTATTGTTTTTTATTTCTTCACCATATTCGATGACACGTACTCATGGGCCTAGGTTTTTACAATCTAGATTTGCCTTCAAAACATTAAACTACATCATTACCAATGCGGATTGTGGCATTTTGCAATACTTTTACGCAATATTTGAAATATATCATTCACTTTACGCTGCAATTTTTTTGTTTTTGTTTTGTTTTTTTTTTTTTTTGGCCATCTTGGTTAAACTTGATTTTGCCAGAATTGTTCCTAAAATTAATTTGGATGTTCTCCATAAAATACAAACCAAGTTTAAGAGGAGACGTGACAAAATATTTTTAAAAGACTGTTTTCTATTAATTATTTAGAACAACATATTCATAATTTTGCTGCAGTTAAATTTTTGGCAACAATTTTGAATTAGTGAGACCCAAAACGTTTACGGTTATCACTTTATTTCTTGATTAGGGGATCAATAGGTTTCACGAAAAAAAAAATATTGGATCAGGGAGTAAGGGATTGGAGCTGCCTGTGAAGTGTGTCTGGCCCACGGTCTAATTTTTATAAGGAAAAATTTGAATGTCGGCATTTTTATTTTAATAGTTGCTGTTACTTCTTAGGCTTGTTCATGACTATTATGTCTTCTCTTATGAACATCGCATAAAGAGAAATGTTAATTTTCTCTAAAAAGTTTTAAAGTGGGCATGACACGGCCAAAATAACTTTTGTATATTGCAAAATTGGATACAGTATTGTATATATATATATATATATATATATATATATATATATCATATCACACACAGTTAAGGCCCCCTGTAGGCTGGGGGTTGTAGAATTTGCCCACGGTATTTCCCGCCTGTCGTGAGAGGCGAATAAAGGGAAGGACTTGCACCATATTCGAGCTGTATTTGAAACCAAACTTGAACAATAACCATATTTGAAACCGTATTTAAAGGTGATCAGTCGTCTTGAAATATTCTTTGTGACGTCAGCCTTTTCTTGACATGTTTCTGCAGTCGTCACTGTTCAAGGATACACCGTACAAGTAGCTATGATGACATCGGTATAGCTAGTAGGTATACAGCTACAAGCCGTCTCTTCTTGCTTACCGATTAGCTATACCATGCTTGTACGGTGTATCCTTGAACAGTGACGACTGCAGAAACATGTCAAGAAAAGGCTGACGTCACAAAGAATATTTCAAGACGACTGATCACCTTTAAACTTTACCTTTTTATCTTGTTGGCACTATATAACACATTCGTGTTGGTGTGTCGTTAAATCTTATCTAACTAACACACACACAGTTAAAACCTGTGCAATTCGGCATAAAAGGTATTTGAAGAAAAACGCACAAAAGTCCAGTTTCGAAAAATGCCGCAACAGGTCACCTGACTGTTATGACGCAACTGGCTTCACAAGCAATGCACTATATAAGGACTCGTATCTAAATATGGAACTAATAGACCTTATGCATTTGATGTCACAAACGAGAAAGTGCTCCCTCGTTTGTAGGAAAATGGAGGAAAAGCGCTTATCATTGCAAGTTACACCAATAAATGCAGACAGCTGATTCGTCAACCAATCGTCAGATCGTACACACGCGTAAGTCTACTACACGTGCGGCGAAATCCACGCCGTTCTATCACGTGTGTTTCATTGTTTTCACCCAAAATGACATCAGTGTGATGTCAATGCATAAGGTTTATAAACGGCTCTGAGGTAAAGTTATCCTAGCACCTTCATGAAAAGGCTTTCATCACAATATCCACGCAACATACAGAGCACAAAGCGCCGATCTCGTTGGGGGCTTTGAGACACATCATTTGCCAGTATGCAAGCGTGCATATGCGCGCGTGTATTTTAGCTTCCCTTTATAGCCTCAGATCTGTTTTCGTGCACAAAGAACGCGGTCAGCGCGCTGTACAGAACAGCTATACACATGTATTGACATCCCATAACAAGCGCGCCTATATTTGGGCTGTTCAGTGACGTTGTATGTTATTGCAAATGCTAAGCAGGTACCGTGCAGCGCGCGAAGCATCATTCACAATCTGGTCACTGGTCACACGCTCTGCTCTAGTATCGTAGCACAGGTGTATGCAATGATGTACCGGTAAACGCGAGTTATCGTGCACATGATTCGGTGTGCAGAACGATGGGTGAGCTGCCTAGAACAGGTTGCAGTGCTACTGACCGTGCCGCCAATGACGTCACGTTTTGCCACGCGCTCACATAGGTTTTTCCGCTCCGGATTTCAGGTGGGCTGAGCTTGGCCTGAATTTGGGAATTCACATGGTCGTATTCCCGTATATAAGGACGTAGTATAGTCCGGAAAACATTCGCTTTATTTAAAACTGTACTGGAAGATTATTTACTGAGAATCTTACTTTGGCCGTGTCATGCCCACTTTAAATAACTTTATTTCTGAGAAAGATATACTCTAAAAATTGAAAAATGGCTACCATAGGGGCTTTTAAAATAAACAGAACCCACTCCAGTCTTGTTTCTAGGGTCTAAAGATTCTAATAACATAATTGTAACTAATGTACCAAATTTTGCATTAAATTGATATTACACCATGTGGCCTACTCACTGTCAATATCTGTTCACAGACAACCGATACGCTTCGTCGGCTAAGCAGTGTTGGCTATTTTTCTGGCTAAAAATACGCTTACATATTATTTTTACCCCGGCTGAAAGAATGCCTGTATGCAGTTGTGATCAAATCCAGAGAACCGCTTAAGAATTTTAAAGGTCTCATTTGTACTTAGATGACTGAAGAAATTAACGTCGTCTTTTGTTCCCATTCAGCATCGTGACCGACTGTATGGTCAAGTGGTTAGAGCATCCGACTTGCTGCCGGAAGGTCTGGGGTTCCACTCCTGGTCGGGTCATACCAAAGACTTGGAACCTACTGCCATTGTGCTTGGTGCTCAGCATAAGCAATGGAGTAGGGAAAACAAGCCAGTGAGCCACAACTGGAAAAAAGGCCGTGACCGGCTCTACTTAAACCAATTGGTTAGAAACTGAGCCGTAAAGCCTCATCTATAACTCTAACTCTAACCCATCCAGCATCGCAGATCTCGTTGTCCTCGCAAAGCCAACATCTTGCTACCAGGAAATTGGAATGGTGACGACTAACATACAACTTGGCTGTTGCATGTAATTCTCACAGTGTTATGATGTCAGTTTTCATGTAGACCTGGAAATCGACCTAAAATAGTAGAAAGCTACTGTTGTGGGTCCTCACTGGACAACGAACATTTCCTCAATAGGGGGAATTGGTTCAGCACTCTTCAAAGTACGAAGCTATAACGTTGTAGCAAATTTGAACCAAATTGAAGATTGATTTTTACGCATTCTAAAAAAGTCTCATTTTTACATATGTATACATATCATATGTTATACATGAGCTCTTTTCTTCAGATACTGTGTTGACAAGGTGTACTAGTTAGGTTTAATGGAACTTAATTGTTGATAAAACCAGGGAGGTGTTACACCTTACACCTCCCTGATAAAACCAAATCAATGAAGATCTACATCGCGTTAAGTATGCCCATAATTTGGGTCTCCTATTTAAAAATCCTTAGTCATCCTCCTTTAGAACCAAAACAGTAATGAGGTCAAGGCGCCCAATATTTTGAAGGAATCGATTCCTTTGAGGAACCTCTAAAAGTTGACGATCAACGGGGAATGAAAGAATACGTTAAGAAAATATCTTACCTGTAGAGTTGCCAAAAGTATGATCTACGGATGGTCCAGTGTTTGTATTTGGTGTCGCCCCTGCTTGGCGGATAAACCTAACATCTTCAGTACCGTCGTATCCAAATCCGCATAGCCGTGAATCTTCGAAGTCACACATCATTTCCACTAAATGTAAGGAACAATAGACATGTTTGTTCTGTAACAGGTAAGGTAGTCTAGACACAGCACAAATTCTTCACTGTTTATCAAACTTTAAGATATTGGATGAAAAATAGTTGATATTTGTTATGCAAACTGAAAATTTTAACAGTGGCGCCTTGAAAAATGTTTCGTCCACTCAACTCTGCCTATAAATTTTATGAAGCGTTGTCCCACAAATATCATAAATTCTGCCCTAAAATACCCAATTTTCTGCCGAATGAGGAAATGAAACCTCCGCTCTGAACATTTATGATTAAGTTTTAGTTTCTACAAAAATATGAAATTTGAAGTCTACAAAGAGCCGTCTAAATTTTCCGATTAATTACATTTTCCTTTTCTTAAAGAATACCTTTGTGCACTACTGTTATTTGCAGGTTGACAATAATTTTCGATTTCTGTGTCATTGCATGTGCACACTCATTAGGGATCATGGAAAAGGTAATTTTGGTTTTTTACAGAGTTTCGATAGACTAGATAATCTGCTTTTTACAAAAATGACTTCTTACAGAAGTTTAATCTGTAGGTTGGCAATAAAACTCGATTCCTAAGCGTTTTGCTTGATTGCAAATTTAGACTCATTACGATGAAAACAGGGAATAATTGGGGTTATTATAAGTTTTTGTAAACTCGGCCCTAACAGAGGGTTTTACAGTTTCCTTCATGAACACGTAATCTAAGAACGTAATCATTAAAGTCTACTTTTTAAACTTAAAATTTTATTCCTATTGTTTTGCAAATTTGCACTGCATAAATGAGATGCAGAAGGATTTTAGACTTAAACTAGAAAGCAAACCATGGAGTTGCAAATATCACCCCTTCATATTCAACATTGCCTTGTGGATGAAGAAATTTCTTAACATACTGATAAGCGGCAAACGACCTAAAGCCAATAATAACTATTGTTTAAAAATATGTCTCACCACTCTTTAGCTATCATATGGTGTCATGGCTTTTTCAAACATCCTTTGACTACCAACACTTGTAACTTATTTGACCTTTGACATCTTGATTATTGACGTATGACGATATCGATTACGCATGTTCACGGTCACGTTTATACAAACACTTTACACTACATGGGATATGGTTAAGGCGACATAATGAAACAAATTTGATCTTTGACCTACAATTGACCTACCTTTGACCTCGACCCTAAGCAACCAAAAGGGACTGTTTAAAACTTCTTTCCAACACATTATATCGTTAGGTGATTTTTTTCTAACATACTGATAAGCAAATAAGAGAAAATAACATTTTCTAGCTAATTTTACCTTTGATCTATCATCAAATACTCGTGTACAAGTTTACATGATCAGTAACCTACCCGACAAGTTTGAAGTTCAATTGGACTTACGGTGGGAGAAGTTCTTGACACACCTTTTTTTGCATAATTTAGACTACTTCGACCTTGACCTATATTTTAACGTTGACCTCCAAAAAGCACAATTTTAACTTTAACTCAAATTGTCCTCGACATATCATGTTATTCAATGACATTGTTACGTACTGATCATGGACGTCGGCAGAAAAAATTCAAGGGGGGTGGGCAAAATTTTTAGGGGGACCAACATTTTTCATGGGAAATATTTTACTCCCAGAAAAGAGTTTAGATGCTACTCCCACACAGTGTTGACCAAGGCGTAGCCAGGAATTTGTCAAGGAGGGACGAATCCCATGGACAGACTCTCAGCGCCCCGAGCCACCATAGGTTAGCGCGGAGCGCAAGAAAATATTGGCCCCAAATGCTTCCCAGATCGCTGGAAATGGCACTTCCAAGGCCTATTTACCGCATATAAAAAGGGGAAACACTAGCAATATCGTAAATATAAACTTAAAAAATACCAAAAATATGTCCGGGGGCTGCTGGGGCCTGAGTGTTGATATTTTTATTCAATTCCTGTTTTGAGAGTAGAAATTGACACTGATTGAACTGTTACGAAATGTTGATGTTATATTTTCTTCGTTTTTTCTTAATTTTTTTTTATATTTTTTCCTTTTTTTCAAGTTTTTGATTTTCCAGGGGGGCAAGTGCCCCCCTTACCCCCCTCCGGACGCCCATGGTACTGATAGGGGAAGATAGTGAAACCGAACAGCGAGAAAGCTCTGTATGTGGACCTTACTTGGCTAAATGTATTCTTAGTCGAACGTAAAACTCATTGTCACTACTTTACTAGCTCTCATCGTTTCAAAGTAGCGCCTCGGTATATACTATTGACCTCAACACTGTTAACCGTTGGCCTACACACTATTTCAACGTATGTCGATGGTCAACCGTCCAGAAATCTACAGAAAATCTCTCTGTTTACAAATCCTTGTATTGTAAAAAAAATGGTCAACCGTTTCAATTCAGTGTAATCCGTAAGTATACTGTCATGTTAACTAGACGAAATGATTCCACAAAATTTTGACTTTAACCAGATTGTTGTTTCAATGATCATTCCATATTTATTTTCGCAAAAATTGAAAACTTTGTGGTAAACCGTTCAGTATATCGTGAAAGGTGTTACAACCGCTCCTCCACCCCTCCAAAGTAAAATGAGATAAATAAATCTTTTTTGCTTCTTAACATTACAATTTATTACAATATAATATAATATAATAAATATAAATATAAACACTGACCAGCCGGAAAACTTCCTCCCCCCACCTTATATAAATCTGCTGAGAATATGCATTCTTTTCCCGAACTCCTACCTAAGACAATTCAAGTAAAATCCCATGCCAAATGATGCTTGGTTCCTTTTCATGACAAGTAAATATAAATGGGATATACTGACAAGCCAGGATACTGGCCATACAAATTAAACTGTTAATCCCTTATCATGACTTGAAAAATAAAACGGCAACCTCCTCTGTTTAAAGCACTGATAACCAAATTTGGAAACTCCTATACCTTTGTACCAGTACTGGTCTGAGACTTTCTGAGGCGTGTACAAAGGTATATGGGGTATTTCACGGTTGAATTCAATGCATGATAATTTGTGAAAAAGTTGCCTATCTTGAACAGAGTATGGCTGTGAAAAACAGCATGGTATTTACATTGTAAAGAAGCAATTGTTCCAGTCAACATGCTCACTTGGGCCCAAGTGGCATTTTTGTTGAGGATTGTAGTGCCACAGTGAATAAAAAATGCAGTATGATAGACAAAAAGAGTTTCTAAAAGCTTGTGCTCTGTTTTTTGACAAGATATGTGGGTTCTTAGATTCATTTCGATTTTTGTAGGAGACTCTTTAGGACACATACAACGGTTTTGGTCGTAGTTCATCTTATAAGCCTTTTCTAATCTCCTTTTTGCAGAATCATGTACCTTTTGCAAGAGCATAGTTTAATTTACTTAAAATAGCTGATGTACATTTAAGAAATTCCATTAGTCTTTCTTTGCATTTTTGCAATACAAAATGGCACCAAACAGGTACTGCATAAATCACATGGGGTACGATAATAGTACTGAAAACGTTTTGCCTCGCATTCTGATTAAAGAAAGACAAAACATAAGCCACCGTCAATCCACACTATGTAATATAATATCCAGAATACCTTGAATACATGTCAAGAAATGGTCACGCCATCATCAATTTATTGTCCCAAATATTCAGTTTTGGGAGTTATCTCTAATTCAGAGCCACTAACAAAACAGGTTGCTATATTGAAAAAATGAGACCAATGAGACCACTTTCATATTTTTGTTTGCAATACGTTTCCTTTGAATTTTCGGATTTGAACAATAAATGTTTGTGATCATATATTGACACTCTGCCATTTCAGGTGGTTATGCAGCTCCAACAGTCCTGCTCCTAGAAATCGTGCATGACACAGTAATATCATCGGCATATGTCCTAACAATTTGATCTGATCGTCAGTATATAAAGTAAATAATATAGCAAAACGACCCCACCCCCGTACATCAACAGTTATTTCAGATGCTTCCGATAATCCTTATTCAGCTTAATTTGTCTCCACTATCCTTGAAGAAACTGTGCTAATAAATAAATAAATCATGTTTGGTTGTTACAATGTGAAAGAACATTTAAAAATTGATTTGGCAAGACTGTGATAGATGCACATGAAAAATCGAGAACCATTTCTATAGTTGTTTCGTTACAATTTAAATGGGTAACACTGTTATATTTAAAGATAGAGAGAGCATTAAAAGAGAGGGAGAGAGAGCTTTTCATACAACTAAAAGCAATGCTTGCCAAATAAATTCGTCGAAAGTCATTCACCCCATATGGATTCATTATTTTCGGGACAGATGTTGTCAAGGCAGATTTTCAAAAAACAGGTATTTGACTTAATCGAACGCTTTCTTGAAAGGCAGATGTATTTACTGGTCCAAATGTATTTGAAAAAGGTATTTGAAATCCATCAAGGAATGTTATCTGACTCTCGAGCTTCACCTCTTTTCACTCTACTGACAATTTCGACATCAAATTCAAAATAATCATGTTTAATTTCAGGTAGACTAAACGGGTGACTATTGATCTGTGTCCCGGGGATAGTTGTAAGGGAAGGGACTGGGGCATTTTACACTAGCAATTACCAAAAATTGTCCCCTCAGTTCCCGAAGTATTACCGGACAAGGGGCACATGAACAAAAATTTTGATGATATGTAAGAAAATTTCCATTTGTTAAATTAGATGCTCAGGTGGTAGGCTGAATAAAGTTACGAAAAATTTAGAGATGTTTATCATTATTCAGGCCTTTTAATACGTTGGAGGGCATGAGATAATTAAACCGAGTTTCCATGAGGTCCAACAATATCTTCGTCGTTTTTTCTGATCATTGTATTCTACTCACTAGGAAAACTGGTATTTGCTCGATAGAAACCTACTTGTCAATCAGCAACAGTGACCTCATCATTCGACAAGGTGGTAGTGCAATGTATCTTTTGCAAGGCTGCTGGTGGGAATTTTCTGTGTTATCCCAGCCATTGCGTTCTGTCTTTATGTTTTATCCAGGTACAAATAAATCAACTCAAAGTCTGCCTTTGTGAATGGGAGTGCCTGTGCCGTCATGAAGATTACTAGTCAACTTGCCAGCTTCTGTTGGTATCGTATTCCCCCGGAGCCAAACATGAACACATCTTGCACATACGAAAACGAACCCTCTGTCTCTACGCTACTGATTGGTACAACCTTCTGAAGTTCTCGTGCATCGGGAATGAAAATAGCGTCTGCATGGGAAGCCAAAAGGCTCGATACATTTGTTGTGGTTATAATAAGGAACTGTCATTTGCAGTATGTAAGCCATCTCTGTAGCTTGCTTTGAGAGGCTGATAATCAGCATGATTGATTGCACATAGCGAAAAGTGCTTTACCAAGTTCTTTCAGTTCTACTGGAAATGCCACTGAAAACCTCCTAGGAATGATTCTTTCTTTTTACTCTCAAGGCTTTTGGAGATTCCCCGATGTAATCGGCATCACAGTCACTGCAGGTTAGTGAATAAACTTTGATTCGGGGAAATTGGTTTCTTCAACATTTGATTCAGAGTTGTACCTGTTATGTGTCTAATTGTCCATGTCTAATTTTTATGATGATTTAACCTCATATTAATGTAGCATAATAACACGAAAAGTTACAGCAAGCTAGTAGAGATCGACTAGTCTCCCTATTCACTCCCTGTGTATCTGTCCCTGCAGCTAGAGCCTCACCAAACTGTGCTTTAATACTCTTATCACCATTTTGATTTGGTTTACTTAATGGATATAATAATAGCCCAAAACTAAAGAAAATTTTCTATTATTTGTCCGAAACGTTTTCCTGGAATGTTATGCACAGTTTCAATAACCAAAAAACCCAAAGGCATAGTGATTCCAGTGGCCAAGTGGTTAGAGCATCCGACTTGCAGCCGGAATGTCTAGGGTTCAAATCCTGGCCGGGTCATAGCAAAGACTTTAAAAATGGAACCTACTGCCTTTGTGCTTGGTGCTCAGCATAAGCAATGGAGTAGGGAAAACAAGCCAGTGAGCCACAACTGGGAAAAAGGCCGTGGTCGTCTCGACTTGAACCACTTGGTTGGAAACAGGGACGTTAAACCTCATCTAACTAACTAACTAACTAACGGAAAAGGAAATGCTTTTGGCACTGAGTTTTCTGCCCGAAAGTTGTCCCTCTTAAGATATCATGTTTTATGTTTTTAAAATATGGGGACATCCATATGCCAGCTATGAGATCCATCAAGATTACCCTTTATGGTCTATCATGTTTACGGGGTTTTCACCACACCATAATTTGACTGTTGGAATGGTACAAGCATTCAGCCCCCCCCCCCCCCACCCACCCGTTCCATTTAGCATGAAACGACACAACTTTGGAGGTAAGGTTCACTGTTTATTGTTGAGATATCATTTTACGACCAGGTTAAAACTGTTCGTAGTTTCACGCCCGGTGACCTCAGATCAGTTTGGACCTTCATTCAAATCAATCAGGGATCTTCCCATTAATATGAAAAATCTATATACGAAGCCTGAATAGCACCCACCATTCCTATCTTGAAATGTAGTGTTTATATTATTTTCGGTTTTTCACCTCTGGTGACCTCAAATTACCTTTGACCTCCATCAAAACAATAAGCACTTTCCTAGCAGTGTTACAAATATAGGTACCCAGAATGAAGAATATCCACCATTGCTTACTTGAGATAACGTGTTTTCCAGCTGTTTACAAGGTTTGCGCAGTCTCACTCTGGTGACCTCAGATGACCTTTGATCTCCACTACTGAAAAGAAAACGTTTCTTTCTCTTTATGTGATAAATCTGTGAACCAAGTATGAAAGTATTCATAATTCCTATCTCGAAATATCTTGTTCAGGGCTTTCGGTTTCGACCTCTTGTGACCTCTTATGACCTCTGCCCATCTCTGAAAACAATGGAGTGCTATTTCTCAATATGACAAATTTTACCCCAAGTGTGCAGAGTATCCATAATTCCTGTGTTGCGATAAACTGTTTAAGAACAATTTTCAGGGTTTTCGTAATTTCACCTCAACTGAACTCAGATAACCTTTTCCTGTACCAAAAATGAGAGGGTCCATCTACTGACCATTTCATATCCACATTTGCATGTAAAGTATCCGTTTGGCATACCGAGTTTACTCGGTATTTGGTTTTGACCTCTGTTGACCTGAAATGACCTATCATCTACACTAACAACAATAGGGCTCTTCCTCTCATGATATATCTGTATACTACAGCATAAAACTATCAGTCGTCCCTATCTTGAGATATCGTGTTAATAGGCCAAGCGTCACTGACACACATACATATACAACCACGCCCACACACGCATATACACATACACTAGCCGGCATATACCTTTCGCCATCGACAAAAAGTCAAAAAACCAAATTGTCAATTTTTTTAATACAAGTCCAAAGTTTTCAAATTTTCTTCAACACAACCGAAACGGTTTTTACAAAAAGTCCTAAGAATCATATTGACATCCTTCCGGCAACCCGTCGTCATTGTCGGGGCTCCATGTTGCTACCTCTGGTAGAAAAGCCCCCCCCCCCCCCTTCGTCAGGTAAACTCGCAATCCCTGCATTTTATTTAACAAGTTATTCCTTTTATTGAAATCGTTTCATAAATTCTCTTGTCCTGATTTTTTTGTGGTTTATTTACGTTTTTTCAAAGCTTTGCAGAAGAAGGACAAGGCGCTACTTTCCTTCCTGTTCCAGAAATCCCGGTTTTGTCCACAAGCTTCCTTTTTAATTGGCTTAGACTCTTTGCCTATCAGAACTTACCTGTTGGACAATTTCCAGCAGCGATAGAGATATCATCGATCGCTATATCTCCTTCCTCACCGCTGCCAATTGTTGCTTCCACAAAGAACTATGGCAAAAATAAAAGAACCAACTTACTAGATAATATGAAATTTTTACAACCATTCATCCCCAAAAATATTTACGCCTTGCAAATTTTGTCGTTGAATTTGGACACTGGGACGTATGACCTGGGTCCCTGCATGTGCATATGTATTCAAGGCAATCATGTGGCCATGAGCATTGTCCTCTTGTAATTGTGTTCTAGGTACTTAAGTTACTTAAGTTTACAAATGGGGCATGCTAACTTTAATATTAGAGATGGGGTTACACACTTGTCTAAATTTCATATCATAATGACCATTCAGATTTTGAAATTAGTGAGCTTCTATAAACAGGGTGATGCCTTTTTAAATTACTTAGATCAAAAGACATAGTGCAAAGATGTTAAGCAACAAAAGTGTCTCAAACACCTTCTACTTAAATAAGAATTGCAAAGTTTTTTAACGACATTCAATTTACTTGCAAATCTTCACCATCATTACGTTCTGTCCTGCGGCTCAAATTATATTCAGGGAGATCATTTCGTCAAGAAACCTTTTAAGCATTCTCTTGAAACGGATGTGCTTCACGATATTCAAGACATACCTCATTTGGGGACACCACTTCGGGTTTGCAGTATGTACGGTTATATCCCTCGCGCTGAAGTCAGGTCGAAATACCCGTCTGTCTATGGCCTTCTTGACCACGTTACGTCAGCAATGTGTTATTAGAAGAAGTTCCGACTGAAACTTAAATTTATGCTGATCCTTTTGAACCCGGTATAGCGTGACTAGAAAATCCCCAGAATGAACGATTGATTATTTCATTTAAGCAAAAGTTATTCAACACTAAACTTTACTCTTAGATTTTGTTCAAATTTTGCATTCGTTCGCAAGCTGCAAAAGGTGCTCGTACTCATGTACAACATGGTAACTTTAAGAGAAACTATTTGTTACTAGAGTCCAAACGCTTCGAAACCTCATATTAATTCGTGACTTTAGCAACTGGCAGTGTTTAGGGGAATGCAAAAAAGCCCAGTGCTATCACGAAGTTGCAGCAGACGACGTTAGCCTTCTGTGTTTAATTCCACACACTTTTTAAGCTTACTGAATTTTCCACAAAAATACAATGAAACGATTATTGTTGACCACTAGTCTGCTTCAAAGAAAACGTTTTAGTCGTAACCCCTTGTAATAAAACCTCCCTAGTTTCACTTACCTGGAAGGGATTTGAGGTGGGATTAAGGTCAATAAATCCTCGATGCCATCCTTCGTCTTGCGATCCCGTTGCACTCCATACAACTATTCGCTGCGCATTATCAGTGTTTGTATATTGCATGTAAACCTTTAAACCCCCGATGTTGTTGCCGAACATGTGATAATAAAATTCAACACATCCCGATGAGCTTTGATCAACTAACAGCACTGGGGAGAATAACACAGCTGTATCTCCAAGGTTTTGTGAGGTAGCTTCAGCATACATGTAGTAGCCTGTTGGATAACAATACTCTGGTTAATCGGTTAGAATTTGGGGCTACTCCCTACCAGCCCCGTGCTTAGAGCATGTGTTCATACTTAGAATGGAACTCTTTTATTTACTTTTGATATGTTAAAGAGGAACTTTATGTAAGCATTCTGGTGAAACACCATTCATGAGCTGTGCTCGTTTTTGAGATATTTAAAGGTGATGTTATCGCATTTTCTTCCACAGTGAATTTGAAGTAAGCAGGATGTAAAAGATGATGACGTCATAGACTCACACTGAAGATAAGTGTTTTGTATTTGTTTATTATTAGACCTACTGTTTTAACCTTGAATTCTTCAGAAAATTCTATAGCGTTGCTGGTTTGCTAGATAGGATTTTCAAATCTGCAACATCGCAATGCCCAAGATGAATTCACATATTGAATGTGTAAAATTGTTGTGCATGTGATATGGTATGTTATAAATTTAAATTATGGTTGCTAGTAAATGCTGAACAGGTCAAAAGCCTCAAAGTCTGATCGAAATGCTTAGATTATGTCTTTGGTTCGTTGCCGACGGCGAAATTAATCTATGCGGTCGCGCTTGGGGGAGGGGGTATGCTTTTGTATGTGCGTATGTATGTGCGTTTCTGACGTTTAGCTTGTAAACACGATATTTTAAAGCAGGGATAATTGTTACTTTTTATACTTAGTGTATAAATTTGTCACATTAAGAAAAAGAACCCCTTCGTTTTGGATAGAGATCAGAAGTTATTTAAGGTCACCAGGGGTTACAAACCGAAAAAAAATGTAAATGTGATATGGAACGGCAGGAAGCACGAAGATTAGTCATGCTTAAAATGTGGTGATTTTATGGTCAGTAGACTAGTCCTTTTGTTTCGATAGAGGGCTGGGTCATTTTAGAGCACCTGAGGGGAAACTGCGAAAACCGTGTGGATTGCTTTTAAACACGTTATCTCAAGACTGACAAAATGGATGCTTTTCGCACTTAAGATAAATATTTGCCAAAATAAGAGGAAGCCGCCTTCTTTCTTTGGTAGAGGTCATTTGAGGTCACAGAGGTCAGGGCTAGGGTCATTTTAGGGCTCCTAAGGTGAACCTGCGAAAACTATGTGAATTGCTTATAAACACGTTATCTCAAGACTGACAAAATGGATGCTTTTTGCACTTAAGATAAAGATTTGCCAAAATAAGAGAAAGCCGCCTTCTGTCTTTGGCAGAGGTCATTCAAGGTCACAGAGGTCAAACGTCGAAAACCCTGTATACACGATATTTCAAGATACGAATTGTGGACACTTTGTATACTACAAATACAGATGTTTCATATTTCAAGAAAGACTGCTATTGTTTTGTCGAGGTCAGAGGTCATTTTAAGTGTTCAAAAACGGAAATATATGTAAACACGATATTCCTAGATAGGAGTGATGGATATTTTTCATATTTTGTATATAGATTTGTCATATTAGGAGAAAGAACTCTATTGGTCCAAGGTCATCTGACGTCACCATATAGAATTCTGGTTAGCATGATATCTCAAGAAAAGTACGGTGGGATGTACCTTCAAATTGTACTGTTTCGTGACCAACGAAATAGGAAGGCTTCATGTTTGTACCATTCCATGGGTAAAAGTATGGAGACCAACAAATATCTTTTCAGAAGAATAACTCTGGAACATTAATGAGTAATCTCAATTTAAATAACCTAATAATGGAATTGTGTGAAGGATACCTATGAATTAATATCAGCCTCCGACTTACGTCTATGTTGATGGTGTAAAGGTAATTGCTAGCTTTCCCTGCCATTCTGAAACAAGTTCTATTTTCATAATAGGGTCATTCCATGTCAAATCACCCAAATTTGGAAAGTTGTTGATCGACCTACTCAAAAAAATTTCACATTTTTTCTATGTGTAGGCTACCATGACAAATGCATACTCTGACATTTTAGCCAATTTGATCGAATTTTGACCGATTTACGACGTTTTGAAAGTTCGCAAATTCGCAGCAAATTGACATTTTGGCATTTTTCTCGATTTTGAGGTATGATATCTCAGTAAATATACATTACACCTACCTGATACGATATATATATATATATATATATATATATATCAGTGCATAGATATGACTCCATAGAGTATACAAATGTAATATGATACCTTTCCAGTGTTGCATTGTGAAGTTACAGTAAGGTGTAATAGCCAAAAAATTTACCATTTTCGTCAAATAAATTAACAAGTTTGGAGATGAATTTCTTCAAGAGTGAGATTTCTAGATACCTGCTATTTTTTGTAATTTTTATGGTTCATAGACAATATGTAACAGAGTATTCAAGGACTTCCCGTGTTGGGTCTATAAAATACGGTGCCTCAAAAATGCCATTTTGCACTGAAATGCAGCTCCTGGAGCATTTTCGAGAGGTCCGTTCCTATGATGTCACTGTAATTGGTAATAAATCCCTAATTATTTCTAGAATACATGACCATACAAAGTTCTTACAAATAACAAAACTCCAGAGATCTAGACAATTTAGTTCTAAATTTATTAGCCTCCAAAGTTGCTCCGTCGCACAAAATCACACATTTTCAGCGTAAAAACGAAATGCGGAACATGTCGCAAAAATATGAAATTTTTTTCTAGGACAGATTTATCCATCCTCTACATGATATCAAAAAACCAGGAGGGTTTTCTTTCTAGTTTTTCTGTGAAAAATCTTCAAATTTGGAGATTTCATTATTTTCATTTGTGCATATACTGTATATATATATATATATGTATATATATTTATATATATATATATATATATATATATATATATATATATATATTTATATAGCCACACACACACGCACATGCGCACACAGTGTACACCCATGTGCTTTCTTGTGAACTTCCTTTTGGAATCACCATTCCAGTTTTTGAGATGCTATGGTTTGGTTCTTGTTGTAATTTGCTCTTAAGATTTTTCTATTTTTTTTTTTTTTTTTGGTTTTTGGCGTAAAAAAGCGTTGAATAATATTAATATGGAAGGTATTTGGACTTGAAGTAGATAAAGGCATACGTCATATACAATTTGACTTTACATCCGTCATAAAATAATGGAAAGGGACGTTTTACGCCAGAGACTGTCGTCCATGGGCATTCTTTATGATGCCAAAAAGAACTGACATACTAACCATTATCTTAACCAAAACGGGTGGATCACTCACATTATGGAACATAGGGAAGGCCTATTTTATGTTATGCTTTTTTCATGTGTCACTAAATGTTCGACAGATATATAATTTAAAAAAGAAACATTAAATACAAAATAGGTAGAGATTTTTTACCAGCATTTGTGCCCGTAGTGTGGTCCTCTGATGGTCCCGTCAGAAGAGTGGGGGTGCTGCCTTGATTCCTTGTCCAGTCAAATTGATCATTTGAATCCTGCGTGAAATTGCAAATATCGATGCTTTCAAAATCACACAAAAACGACGAAGTAGATGTAACCAAGTTGGGGGTTGTCTGGGCCTCTGAAACAGTTAAAAACAAATTACAATATGTTTGTGCAAACAATTAGGTATAAACATTCTACAACTAATTTGCGTAGTCACCTCTTCGAAGTAATAACAGATTATCACCACCAGTGGTATGAATTTCCGCTTTACAGTTATGAAGATTCCAGATTATGGGAGACTCTAGTTTTCTCCCGATTGGGACAAAAATTGGTCTTGAGGGAACGTCATATTGTCTATTGTACACACAATTTCACGCGTTCTTTGTGTGCATTGTCAATGGTGAATGGGTTTGGTAACCCTTGCAAAATCCGACTATCGAATGTAATCTAATTAAATGTATATTCGGTATGTGTGTTTTCATAGTTACCGAATAGTCGCCCCCAATTGGTTAATCATCACCCCGTTTTTGTTCTTGTTAAACCTTGTCTTTGTCAGGTTAGCAAGCCTTTACAATGTGTTGCATTTTTTTCCCTATAGTAATTTAAGTAAGAGAGAATGATGTCCTGCCATCTGAACTGAAGCCATTTATGTTTCTGCCAGTACGGCAAGAGCAGCGGCACTTAATACAAGCATTCGTCGTTGCTTTTGCTCCGGCTATTGGCGGAGAACGACAAGTTTTCAACGTATAAACATCCTAAAACTGGGTTGTTAATTCACCTCTTCGAAACAATGGCAGATGCTACCACCTGTTATACGAAACCCCCACTTTAGGTATCTATCAGAACAATTTCAACAATCTAACGTTGAGTATTTGGAAGTCTTTCTTACAAATTTGTAAGAAAGATTCCTCCCCCCCCCCTTATTTGTTCTTTTATAAAATGTCCAAGCGACAGCTACCTTTGAATGTTCAACAAAGTTTAGCTACAACCAAAGTTCAACTGACGTAGCCTAAGTTAAGAAACTTGTTATCCTACTAAATAGGGTACGTAAAAATCTTAAAAGCAAAATTCCTTATCCTTGGTAAATGTATTACTGTATGAATTCTGGACTTTTGTCCATATTTTACTTAATATGTGATCCACGAAAGCTTGCGAATTTATTTCACTAAATCATGAAAATCAAACAAGTTTCATCAAAAAGCTGAATCTATAGGCAAGCTTACACTATATTCTCGTGATGTAGACGGACTTGTTTTCCCACATGAAAGACAAATACGGGCAAGCACAGACGATACCCACATGCAGAGGCACAGACTTTTTGCAAGTGGCTTTTATCAGTGCCAGCCCACGTCGATCGGACATGGTTTGTGGTTCATTTTCCCCCAATACGGAACCTGTATGGGCTAACCAAAATCATGAGCCCATGAAGTCGCCTACATCTTCCCCACAAACCTGTTAACTACATGAAACGATTAAAACTGAACTGCTGCAATTTCTGAATTTGATGGAAAGTTCTTTCAAGTTTTCAGGGTTTGGCTTCCTCTGAGCGAAGATATTATCGTGATTAAAACGGCATTCATAACCTTTATTCCAGCATACAAATTTTAAAAGGTTTCCAAAATTAGTGAAACTTTCGAGCCTGTAAATACTGTATAAGAACATTTTTCTTTCATGGGCCTTCAAAACGTTAAAAATAGTGGGTTGGGACCACTTTTGAGCAGACATTTCTCGTTAAGTGGTACGGAGTGTTATCGTTATCACATTCTCAATATAAGTACCGTCAGCGAAGAGGCCTGCCTATGGCTATATATACAAAAACGTTTGACATTAAATTTTCACAAAAAAGAAAGACCTAAAAAATATGTTATAGTATGTAAATTCGATATACCTAACATGCGTGATGAATAATCCCTTACCTTACATTTGGAGAGACTACATATTGTTTGATTAATCTAGAAGTAAGCGATTATTCAATTCATGTCAGCTAAAATGTAAGTTTGTGTTGAAGAGCTTTAGGGTGTGTACCAGTGTAGGTGGTGCACAGGTTGACACTTTTGGCCTACCTAGAAGTATTTCCATACCCACCACCTGGCCCTCGTCTGCTATCTCCTGCTATTCCTTACTTGTAACTTTATCAAAGTACCTAGTGCATTTAAAGGGTAGATTTCAATATTTCTATTGACAAGATAGATGTTGGCAGACAGAAAATACACAAAGCATATATTTTTCAATTGTCGAGATCAAGGAGAATGTCTTTAAAAAGAGACATAAGCTAGGTGCAGCCTTTCAAACGTAGTCGAAGTAGCAAGCAAATAATCGGAAAATGTGTATATGACCCAAAGCGTGTTTAAGTGTCCCCAGTTATCAGTCGTTAGCAAGCAGTACAATAACATACACTGTAATAAATGACAGTATTGATCCAAACTCTAGAGAATTATCAAGTAAGTCATCAAACGGGTGACGAAAATTGTAAAACTATAAACAAACAACTTTATAATTCAACATGACAAAGTTCAGTAGCTATTATTCGAATTAATGGCATTTGTAAAATCTTTCTTAAAGGATTGTACTGGCACATGATCTTCCCTTTGGTTTTAGAAACATACACAAGAAACACCACACCCAGTGGTCGAAGTGTAGGTTGCATTAACTTTTTTCAGGACCGGGCGAGTTCTTGATTTTTTGAAAGCAAGAACTGCCTCCTCCCTCTCATGAGTACCCGGGCATTATTTTCCTTTTGTCCCTTCAACAGTCCCAGAGGATTCTGCTATCAGGGGGGCTACGTTCCTTGAAGGGACAGTATGACTTGAAACCAACTCGTCCCATCCCGTCACATTCTTTCAACATGCGTGGCACCGCTCTAGACTAGCTGCAGAAAACAGTGCTCCACATTAGTGAGAGCAAGAACTGGCCAACACAGCTTCAACTGAGTACCTAATAGGTCTGTCTTTCCAGTCTAGGGCATCTTCGTGACAATGTTTTTTTTTTCTCTATGTCTCAAACGTTACCAGCCAAGGGAATCGGCGGACCTAAGAAGCTACGTCTCCTGACCCCGTCTTAGCCATCAGATCCTTCAGTATAGGTCTTGCATGCATGGTCTTCTTTCAGACTGGCCAAAAAGAACAGAGACTACGCATGATCAAGTAACCCTTTGCATAAGTGAGAGCAAGAGCTGACTTGAATAGCCTTAACAAGCACTGAGTTTTTTCCTTAAAGTCACTAAATGACAGTACTTATACAGCATCCACATGTCAGTGGGTTCCATGATTTTTCCAAACGTTTCTTCAGCTGTATGCGGAAGGCGAATGACAATCTTTACCCCTGAAGGGGTTCTGCTCCCAGACGAAGCTACGTCTCCTGACGGGACACTAACACCGAATGTGTCTAAGTAGCCCCCAGGCCTCTACACCATGCGTGTTTTATCTAAAAGTCCCCTCAACCCTCTGGAGAAGAGACGAAGGGAGAAACTCAAGCCTTGGTCTCAGCGGAGTTTTGCTCCCCAAAGGAACTGCGTCCTCTAAGTGACAAGAAGACTAAAGGTATCAACCTTTCAGTCCCATAAATTAACATCTTGGTCTGTCATCCATTTTTCTGTACTAGACTGGCTGAAAAAAAGAAATACTCTACATGATATTAGTCTTTGGCCAAGACCCGAGGGGCTGGAACCAAAACGTTATACCAAAGGAGATCTGCTCCCCTATGGGGACACCTAGGGGACACCAAGACTTAACATGATCAACCGTTTGACCTTCAGACCTTTGCATCATGGGTTTGTCATGCGTGACTCCATTCTGTCATTTACCAGGAACAGTGCACTACCTTTGAGCAATTCGCAAGAATGATGCTTTCACTTAAGTGCAAACAGTGGTGGTCTTACTAATAGCAAACTGGAAAATGTTTTTATATTCCTTATGGTAGGTGAATACGTAGTCGTTTGACCATTACTGAAAAGGAAAATGCAGTTTCCCTTATTTGAATTGGTGTACCAGAGTATCCTGTATCATGAATGGCTTTTGAAAATTGTGTGACAATATTTTTCTCACTGAATTGTGAAATTCATGCAGAGCAACTTGTTGCTTTTCGTTCAGTATGAAATATTTATGTTCGGCCATATCATGAAAGATACTTAAAATGGAATAAGAGGATATTTGTGAGATTCATCCGTTGTTTCAAAATAAGTTTGGGGCGACTGCTAACGCCCTTTAAACTTTGAGACAAAATTAACTTAAATTGAAAAATGCAGTTACCCCTGAATTGAATTATTTTACCCAGGTATCCTTGTTAACGAACGGCTCTTTCAGACCATGTGGCAGAAATTTTTTAATTGACTTTTTTAAATTTATGCAAAACAACCTCTTTGTTTACATTAATAATGCCACCTTTATGTACTGAAAAATTATTGAAAAATACTTGCAATAGAAATAAAAGGTGATTTGTAAAATTCAGTTTATGTATCAAAGAAGTTTGGGAAGTTTATTTATTTTGTTTCGATGTTGTTCAATGCGGGATGAATAATTAATTTGTAACTTTATAAATAATAAAAGGTAAAAATTTATTTATTAAAACCTGGCTCTACCCCGCATTTTATCATATGGAGGTGGGCCAGCCCAAGTCGTTCCCACATGGTCGTGGCATGAAGACATCCGATATTGTCAACTCCGCCTCCTCTACGTTGGGGGAATAGGATGAATGGTGTTGTATGTATGAATATTAGGCCTGAACAATCTCACAAATTTCTCGAAAGAATCTTTTTAACTGTGTGAATTTGATGGTTCTGGCTGAGAGGCCTCTTATATTTTGTATATCTACTGCATCATAAGCTGTGAGAAAAACTGTAGCTTGAATTCTTCCAAGCAAGTCAGCCAAAATGTTAGAATAGTTGTATGTTTGGACACACATAAAAGGCTACAAAAGAACATGCAATGCACTCTTTCACATGGTGGGGGTCCAGGGGGCGAGGCCCCCGGAAGCTCTGGGGTATTTACGAAATTGTAGGCATTAAAATGATGCATTTTAGCTTTAACTTCAAATGACACAAGGTAGGCACTAAACAGACCACACAATAATTTTAAGAATGGGAGACCTAGTATTTAGAGTGGGTTCGGCAAAGTGCGCAGAAAAAAATCGTGCTTTCAGACTTTTTAGCACCATGAGTCCTAGAAAAGCTAAGAAAAGTATCATCAAGGAGAGGGCTCTTGTCCCAACCCTCCAGATTCGCTAAGCGTCTGTCCCTTACATTTACACAGGTCGGTGGTGTAAAAATGTTGCTTTGAAAATTTCTGGGGAAGGGGAACTTCCGCTGCGTAAGGCCATGGGTGCATTGGTGGCTTCAATGATAATAGAAGGGTTTTTACGAAGCTATGACAAGCAGGATGTCCTACAGGAATTAACTCCGAAACCCCGAAGCAATGTTTAAAACGGGTGCGCGCGAAACGCGCCGAAGAAAACAGCCTTAAGACATTTAATTGTAGGCTCTTCTTTTTCTTTAGTTTTAAACGCAGAATTTTTCATTGCATAAAAATTTTTCTACTTTCCCCAGGTGCCTCTTCTTTCCATCGAGCCATAGGAAGCTATATCCTGCTCTATGGTTCCTTCTTACGTGTTTCACTTTTGTCGATGGTCTGGGACAAGCCCCCTTCAACTTTTTTATTAGTGTAAAAAACAAGATAAAGTCGATTCCGGTTACAGATTGTAATACTTAAAAAGTCAATGGAATGTTTTTATGTAATTTTTACATGATCATGGCCAAGGGCATCGACAATCAAACTGACAGGAAGTAATTTTCATTGGAGGCTGCATCTTGAGAAGATGTGGCCGGCAAAGCCTTTAACCGTGACTTCCGAAGGCGCGAAGCCGGAGGCTGGAGACTGAGGGTACTCCCCCCAAATTTTTTCTTAAATTCGTTGGCTTTTGGGGCCATTCTGGGCCATTTCTTGAGAAAATTCTGCTTCCCCCAGGTGTAATTTGAAATGCTAATTAAATAATTTTCTTATGGTGATCGCAAAGTTAAGGTAGTAATCGTTAATCAATTGTTGAGGATGGTGGTAATTGGTGAGGACAGCGAACAAACAGCCAGAGATTTACCGAGGGTTTTGGAAATAGTAATTTTCTCACGTCCTACAGGAAGAAATTACTAGGCAATTACACCAAAGTTTTACTACGCACAGCATTACAGCAGTAGGCCTGCAGCAGTACTAATGAGAGATCGATTTATATGAGGCCCGAGCGAAACACGCCGATTTTTTTTTCTTTTTTTTTTTTTTTTTGCGAGAATGGCGATTCCCTATACATGGGTAGGGTTTGGGACTTTGTTTTCAAGGATCATGGGGCATTTAATATCGTACATTACTACTTTCAGTGACCCTTATTTCAGAGCTTCAAGTCACAATAGTGCGGCGCGTAGGGAGAAAAGAAATTTTACCGTGTCAGACAAAATTTTATTAGTCTGTTTTCTCTGGACGTGCGCGCGAAGCGGGCCGAGAAAAATCTTCCTAGCATTTTTCATGGTTTTGATATTAATGTTTTCCTCTATTTAATATTGCAAAATTGAATCATAATAGGCTATTAAAAATTCTCTTATAATTTCTCTGGTCTCGCTTCTTTTTGCTCACTTTTTTATTATTTTTTTTTATTGGGCTCTGGAAAAAGTGTGAGCCGAGGGCCCTCCCGTAAACCTGCCAATGATGTCGGCAAAAAATCATGTGAGGAAACGGTTCCACCAATGGCGTAAATGTGGTTCTGGTAACCCGGGGACAAAAGTGGATTGTGATGCTCTTAACCAAAGGTGTGCATGGCACAGCCATTAAAGTCAGAAAACAAGGTATTTTCGTGTCTAAATGGTATTCAGGACTGGTGGCAGGGGTTTCTCGCCTCAAAGTGCATAGGGGTACGCCCCTAGATTGGGCCCGGTAACCTGTAAGTTTATTAGTTCTCTTTTTTAACGTTCTTTATGTTAAGGATTTTGCAGAGATTTTTATAGCTAAGTTGATACCAGGTTAACACGGAGAAATGACGTCTGAGTATGTACAGTAATTTGTTGTTCTCCAGTATAGTAAAGACTAATTATCATGATGAAATTTATGCCTTCAGATTTTTAATACAACTTTTACATGATAGCTGACGCAATAATACTTGCAAAATGCAAATTTGAAGCAATTTTTGTAGCTTTTAAGGTGAACTCCTATTTTCAGCCTTGTAGAGCCGATTGTCATGCTTTTCCGTAAAATCTGATCTATGACACCAGTCCAGTCAACATGCCCAGCTGGCCAGCTAGGCTTCAGCTAGCAAAACTGGGCTTAGGTGGACTGACGGGTATAATTGGGATATTGGTGCTTTGGACAAGCCAGACTTGCTTATGGCTCGGTGGGAATGTGAAAAATCATCTATCCATTATTTCTGTAACCTTTTGTCCGACATTGTTTTTCAGTTTTCTCCTGGTTTAAGCTAGGCTATTGCTAGGCTTACCTACGATATGGAACCCGACTGTAGTGGCCAATTGGTTAGAGCATCCGACTTGCAGCCGGAAGGTCTAGGGTTCAAATCCTGGCCGGGTCATACCAAAGACTTTGAAAATGGAACCTACTGCCTTTGTGCTTGCTGCTCAACATAAGCAATGGAGTAGGGAAAAAAGCCAGTGAGCCACAACTGGAAAAAGGCCGTGGTCGTCCCGACTTGAACCAATTGGTTGGAAACTGGAACGTTAAACCTCATCTAACTAACTAACTAACGATATGGAACCCGGCAAAAGTCCAGTTGGAGCCCAACTGGGCAATCTGGAAATAAATGCCCTCGATTGAAAAACTGTTGCTGTTTCAGAAAATGACCCTACCGATTAAAGTTTTCTTGAAAAAAAAACACAAGAGAAAAAGAACACCTGGTTTTATAATTGGGCTAGAGCTCAGAAACACTGGTCCAGTTTTACCTATTTCATGACTATGTGGGCCAATCTATACCTCTCCGGTAAGATGTAGACCTATTTTCCCACTTGTGCTCTCTTTGATACCTATAAGCATACTTCATTGGCCAACTGTTCTGGGTCCCTATAGGATATGTATTAGTTGGTCACTGCAAGGCCACGTTAAACCCATGTGGGACCCATATTAGCCCCTCAACCTAGCCAAAGACAGAAATGGCGTCCTGGGCCAAATGAGCGTACAAAATTCCTTTGGGTTGTGACGCCACATATTACTCTTTTCACAACTTAGGTTTTCAAGTAACTAAATAATACAAAACAACCTGAACTCAAATTTGTGAAGTACATGAAGTGATTAAAATTTGTTAATTTGTTAAGACATATTATTTTGATTTCTAACAAATGCGATTAATAATCCTGCTTACCTTACTTTGAACAAAGTACATATTGTTCGATCAATTTATCCTTGCAAGATCTTTTGAATAGTTAATGCAACACCATGTCTTTCTGTCTTAACTATTATCAACAATATATTAAGAAGTGGGCGAATATTTAACCCAAGAAAGCTAACAAATTAAAGTTTGTATTACAGAGTGTAAATGCGTGTAAAAATCTAGGTAATGCACAGGTGTGGCACTCTTTGAGTACCCAGAAGCATTCCCGTACCCACCACCACATCCTCGTCTGTTATTTCTCTAATAAGTTATTGAATAAACCTTATGACTGAGGAAAGCTGTGAATATTCAGGTTTCATTTGCAAAGGTTGCAAAAGGGCCCAAAAGCGTGTTAACTAGTACAAATCAAACGGCTAAACATTTAAGATGTCCTCCTTATCTAAAATAAATTTGTTTGAGTATAAAGTAATTATATTATAGGAATAAAAACAGTGTACGTACATTTGGCACCTAACAAAGAAAGCCGACGGAAACAAGATGTGCCACTCTTTGAAAAAGATTGAGAAACTTGCTCTATACAAATCAGTGTTAGCTTGGTATCATATCCGTCAATGATATTAACAAAGACATATGAAAGTGTTTTAAAGCCGAAAAATTCAAACAAGGAATGCAAGCCTAGGAACTGAATCAGTTGTATCTTTCTCAATTCACTTCGTGCAGCAGATCAAGGAGACTGTCATAAGAACAGTCATAAACTAGGTGCAGCTCTTCAAATGCACTGATGGTGTATTCGATGTTTATACAAAAAAGTAGAAGTAGTAAGCAAATACTCGTTAAACGTAGTATACGACCCAAAGCGTGATGATGATTCACCAGTTACGAGTCGTTACCAAACAGTACTAAAATGTATATTGAAATAAAAGCCTATTCCTTCTTTATTGATCAAAACTGAAGATAGTGTAGTAAGCAATCAAATAGGTTGAGAAAATTGTAAAACTTTAAACATACTACTTCATAACTTAACGTGACAAAGTTCAGTGGCAATAAATCGAACTGATTTCATTTTTAAGTCCATATGGAAGGATTGTATTGGCACGTGAATTTCCCTTTGGTTTCACAAACGCACACAGGAAAACACCAAACCCAGAGGTCACCTTGTAAGATGCAATAACTTTTCATTTGCTACAGGACAGAGCAACTTCTTGCTTTTGTGATAGCAAGAGCTGACTTTCAATGAATCAATAAAGTACCCTGACGTTTTCTTTTTTCTTCATGTCCCTTCAGCTGTGTGCCAAATGGAGAAGATCAAACATTACCCCCGAAAGAGTTCTGCTACTCAAAGTAACTACGCCCCATGCAGGGACACTATGACTTGACTCATACTTGTCTCATCCCACAGATTCCCGCATTTTGCGTTTCACCGTTCTTGATTGGCTCTAAAGAAAAGTGCTATGCACTAGTGATAGCAAAAACTGAGTAAGACAACTTCAGAGGAGTACACACCACAGGTCTGTCATACAGATCTTGAGCCTTTAATTAATACTTTAACAACATCCACACGATAATGGGTTCTATACTTTTTTCATAAGTACCTTCAGCTGGATGTAGAAGGCCAAGAACCGAACTTTACCCCTGAAGGGGTTTTGTTCCACGATGGAGCTATGCTCCCTAATGAGACACTAAGGCTTGCACATGTGAAGTGTCTTTTTTCAAAATATCCCAAGATCATAGACGTTTAACAGTATAGAACTTATGCAGATGATGTATAGTCATAAAATCCAAAGTGCGCTGCTCAGAGGACACATATGTAGAACACCCAGTAGAGCATCAACTCCTCTCTGAAAGACCCTTATCAAGTGCGTGATAGCGTCAATGCATAAGGTCAATTAAGAACTATTTATGAGACTTTTCCATTAGAAAAAGAGAAATAATTTTGATTTTAGCGTTACATGGCGCCCTAGCTTTTCCTTCATTTTGCTTTAAATGAACAAGAGAAAGCAATGCGAAAAGAGGAAAGATAAAACAAACTGCTAGGTGCTATCTACAGAACTCATTACCTGAAACCCCTGCAAGTTAAAACCTTTTTCGGCGCTTTTCCACTCTCTTCGATTTCTCTCCATTAGGCCATCATAGCATGCTCAAAAACTCAGCTCCCTGCTCCATGTTGCCTACAGTTCTAAACCGCACATGACCGCTTGTGAACTCTCTAAATTCAAAGAGTGAAATTATACTGACGGGTCTAAAATTAAGACTGAATATTTACTCTAAAAGAGTGAGAATAACTCTTTTTGGATTGAAATCTTTCAATCCAAATTTAGATTGGTCCCAAATTTTACTCCAAAAGGGTAGTTTTTAACCCTAAAGGCTTAAAATAGAACAGTGCAGTGTTATTGGCAGTATCACTATTTACACCCACAACGTACGTAACAACTAAGTTGTCGCAACTTGTCGGACCAGTTCTAACAAGGACGTAGGGCAGTAAAATCTTGGTCAATAAGCTGTCTATGAGTTTGAGCTGATTGGAAACAATAGTCTATAATGGGAATCCACAAGCATCCCATAATATCCTATTTATAGTTACTCCAAAAATCTCTGAGATATCCGGTCCTCTTTCCAAGTTCTCAATCCAAGTGCTATATACCCAAGAACTTGGGGATATTTCAAGGCTCTGACACCACTGAAGACTACCTCAGCCATCAGACTCCTTTATGATAGGTCTATCATAAGTAGCCTCGTGCCTGACAGGATGAATGGAACAGAAACTACGCATAATCCAACACCTTGCATAAGAGAGTAAAAACTGACTTCATAACAGTGCATACTTTCCCAAAAGTCCGTATTGGCTGAGTGCCGAAGTGCAAAAACTTAAACGTACCCTCCAATGGGCTCTGCTTCCCGAAGGAGTGACAATAAGACTGAACTGCCAACTTCAGAACTGGACATGATGGGTCTGTCATGGGTCTTTCGTGACTTCGTTCTAAACTTGCTGAAAAGAACGGATACTTTTATACATGATCTTTGCCAGAAGGCCGAGAAGCTACAATTGGTTATGATACTCTTTCAAAGGTTCCTTAGGCTGAATGCCTAAGGGCGAAAACTCACGAAAGAGTTCTGCTCTCCCGGCAAAGGAGCAGTATCCCCTAAAGGGACACCAAGACAACATGACCAATCTTTAAATCTCCAGGCCTCTATATTATAGGTCCGTCATGCGTGACTCCATTCTAGACTGGCTAAAAAGAACAGATACTACACATGATCTTAGTTAAAAGGCCGAAAAGCCGGAGATCATCATCTGTTTCTCCCTTTTCATCATAATTTTTCCAAAGTCCCTTCAACTCTTTGAGAAAAAGCAGAAGGGCGAAAACCAAATGTTACTCACGAGGCAGTTCTGCTCTGCAATGGAGCTACGTCCGCTGAAGAGACACTTAGACTTGACATGACCAATATTTTGACCTTTTAACCTCTACATCACGGGTCTTTCATGCGTGGCTCACAGGTCTGCCGTTGACCACTTACAATGCACTACCATTGCGCAACTAACAAAGATGATGCATTAACTAAAGTACAACTAGTGGTCGTCTTACTTAATAGCGAACTGGAAGATGCTTTAATATTTTTATTTCAGGAGAATAAATAGTCATGTGACCTTTACTTAGATTTATAGACCAGTTTAACGTTAACCGTTGTTTATAACGGAATGAATATATCTGTAACTTCATAAACGTAAAAGGTAAAAAATTATTTGATAAAACCTGGCTGCACCCACTGAGCTTTATAAATGGAAGGAGCACACCAATGAGGAATATGCCTAGAATTTGATGCAGACTTTGGGGGTCACGTGATGTAAGTGAGCTTACACAGGTCGATTCGGCTTCATAGAAACCGTACGTTCGTAGGCTACTGGTTATTACATAGCATGCAATGGCCTGCTGTGCGACAATAGGCTACATGTTTGCATGGAGCAAGTTAATGAGCTCCACCACGACCGACTGCATGGTCAAGTGGTTAGAGCATCCGACTTGCAGCCGGAAGGTCTGGGGTTCGACTCCTGGCCGTGTCATACCAAAGACTTTAAAAAATGGAACCTGCTGCCATTGTGCTTGGAACTCAGCATAAGCAATGGAGTAGGAAAAACAAGCCAGGGAGCCACAACTGGAAAAAGGGCCGTGGCCTGACCGACTTAAACCAATTGGTTAAATGCTGAGCCGTAAAAACCTCATCTAACTCTACCTCCACGACCAGGTTTTCGAAGCCCCCCTCCCCCCCCCCAAAAAAAAAAAAATCAGTGTTAAAAGATTAACTTGTGCGAAACTGATAAGAAACGTGCCTAATGGTTCAAATCGTTGAATTATGAACAGAAGGTGTGGCGTATTCTCATATCGATAAAAATTAGATTTGGGGGCTCTGATTTTTACGAGGAAGTTGTAAAAATTATCCATTCCTTTGTACCTTATAAGATTCTAAGGCTAAACTTTTCAAGGCCCTAAAATACGACCTCAAATTTGCAATGACCTTGACTTCGTTACAGTAGGAAAAGCAGATATTGGATACAGTAGAGAAATTTAGACCCTACGCTTTGCAAAAGTACCATGAATTTTGCAATTGGATATAATCTTACGATTGTATAGTGTGCCTCGAAAAATGTACTTCCGTGTCTATGCATGGGACGTTACCACAAAGATTGAGTATGCACGTTGTGAGAATGTAGTGGGATGTGATTAATAGAGAAACTTGATGTCTGAACATTTCATTTACAGTAGGCCTAGTTTAGCAAAGGCCAATTGGGATTTTTATGAACAGGATCACTTAATAAATATTCAAGGCGTCACCTGAGAGCATTAGTGTTGTCACTTATTTCCTCCAACTGTTGCCTGTACAACTCGCTGAATGTCTAAGGACAGGCTCACTACATGAAAGCCTATTTTTTCTTTACAGCATGACCATGTTAATGTATGATGTACACAACAAGTTGCATTATACTGTGTAGGTCATATAGGCTATTGTAACAGATACAATTACAGTCACACTGGCTGCAATGTGTTTGTATAATTTTCTGTCTTTAGGCTAAAACGACTGGAAACTAGACCCATGTTACCTCATGTGACCAGTGAGGGTAGGTCGGTACCGTGTTTCTAGCAAACGTCATTGGTCCTTACCTATCAATCAATTAAGAATATTATCATAGATGAGTTTCCTGTGCACAACTAATTTGAAGTGTTACCCTTTAAATTGTAATTTTATGCTTAAGATTAAAATATTTGTTAATATGGAAATGGGATAGTGTAATCAGTGTTAGTCTAGCACAAGGGTTCTCAAGGGTTTTGGATCGTGAGCCTCTTTCACATGAATTTTAGTTCAATTCTTTTCCAATAGCTATGACGACATCAAGCAGCTTGCATCTGTGATAAATTTTGGGGCCCTCGGAAAGTCCCGTTGCTCATTTTAGCGCACGTCGCCGGCCGCAAGTGGCCCGCGGACCGTCACCTGAGAACCTATGGTCTGACATGTGATGAGTGTTCTTATAATTTCTGGGCCAGCTTCCTTACTTAAAGAGAACAGCACTGTAGTGTGGCCCTGGGATGATGCATATATTGGTGGTATGGTAAGGGAAGAGGTTGTTACCTTAGGGAGGTGAGGGAGAGGTGACATCCCCTTTAACAAAATTTTGCTTTATGTAAAGTGGATCAGATACAAACTGGTGCCGTCTTGAACTAATGATATATCCCAATATTAAGAGCATTTTCCTAAATTTGGCAGGAATGAAGCGATGTAACTATTTCTTCTTACATTGTTTAAATGTGTAGGAATTACTATGATTTACTGATTTTTTTTCGGGTGTGGCATGACACCTCTTCATGCTCGTAACTGGAGTCAATCTCGCTACCCTAAGTACACATCTGGGAGCGCTATCATAGATTGGCGCATTCCATAGGTCTACGAAGGATTGTTTTGTCTGGAATATCCCCGAAATTGTCCAAAATTATGATACTTTCTACACCTTATAAACAATTGTTATTTGATATAACATATTTAGAAGTTAAGACGTCTAGAAGAAAGTGAATTTGTAAAAAATTCTGTAGTTTTAAAGATGTATGATTATTCATTCAGTAAAGTTATCTTCAAGGGGAAAACGGACTAAACCAGTGGTTCTCAAACGCCGCCCCAGGCCCTGTCGGTGCGGCCCCTGAGTTGATGTTAGGCTTTGAGAAAAATTAAATTCGATAAGAACAAAACGTAGCAAAAGAAGGAAATTAAATTATGTAATATAAAGTCACTACTTGACTCCTTCCAGGTTTGTTCCCCTGAAGGGGGGCTAGGTTGCCTAGGTTGCAGTTTATTCCTTGTTCAGTTATATCTAGCCAAGACGAATGTTGTGTGCGTTGTTGTTGACAATCCTGTTATGCACACGGTGGCATGTATTTATGTAGTAGTGCATTACGGAGTGGTTGTATTTGTAGTAACAAAGCTTGTAGTAAAGTTACATCCCGGAAATTTAAATGTGACGTGAGGTGACTGTACAATTGAAAAACGTATCGGGTTGAACATTGGTTGATTGGTTACTGAAATTAAAATTTCTGCAGTTTATATTTCGGTACTACCTATGTGTTTGGGACCTTTAATATGAACTCTCTCTCTCTCTCTTCATAGCTCTGTAAGATAAAATATGATCATTAAACCATACTAGCTTTTTTGACTTTTGAGAATGCGGCCCTCGAACTCTGCAGACCCACTTCTCTATGTGACCGCGTTTGAGAATAACTGATGGAGAGCTTCTTCACATACTGGCCACTAACGAAGTTGTGAGGTTATCCGTTTCAGAGTGCGGTTTTCGTCGGCAGCCTACTTAGTTTGGCTGTTTGGAATGCCAGATGTTTCTCCTACACCTCAAACCGACGCATGAAAGACATCACAATGATCGTAAGGATGAATCATGCATGTTAGACGCAGAATTATAGACGGGTGTCGCCAAGTAGGGAGGTGAAAGGGACCGTGACCCCTATTGTCGGAAACTCCAAATTCGTCGGGGAACTTTAATGGGTAAGATAAAGTATGCAATCCCCCGAAGACGACCAGCCACAGCAACAATTTTCTTGATTTTGTCCTGAGTAATGCATATTGCCCAATAAAAAGCACTAGTGGTCATATTTTCTTCAATGGAAATCCCAACATTTTCGCCGCACTTCGCGCGCCAAAATTTCGTGTTTATTATACTTTCAGCGACCCAGCCACCCCTTCGGGGAGCTTGGCCGCCATTTCCCGCCACCCCTGATTGAAGAGGCAAACTTGTGGTAAAGAGTGCGATTTCCTGCTATCTAGAGCGCCTGGAAAGCAAAATTTCTAACCTCAGGCCCAACCATTAGGACGGGTTGCTCCTGTTGGACGCTGCAAAAGTGCAGACTGTCCTCTTAAGGAACCCCTTCCTATGAAAACTTTGTACCTCTGCCTCTGTTCGCCGTAGATACACCTCCGGAACCTCTTAAATATGGATTTCCAGTTATTGTTTTCTCTCTCTAAGACTGAGATCCTCTCCTACGACCCTCGACCTCTTCCCATGCTCTCTATTTGGCCCTCACCCTCAAAAAGGTTGAGAACCACTGGACTAAACATTACTTTATAGGCTCATAGAATTAAGTTGCAACTGGAAGTAGTAACCACAGGTTACGTATAGTCTATACTGTAAAATTCGAGTCTGTGCATCATGTTAAGCGAACAATATTCATAATTGGTTGTGGGAGGGTACATCAAGACCATGACAAGGCTATCTTCAAATGGCTTTGGAGGATGGCTGAACAGATAGCGAAAGTCACAGTTTGACTATTTTTATAATAGCTTTACTTCGGAATAACAGGAAAATTGTATGATTCTGAGTGCTTGTTGGTGGCGATTGCGCGATTCCCGCACTGACTTTCCAAGTCCCTCAACAAAAATAATTGTCCCGTGCAGACCTTGGGGCCCACACTTTTTTTATTTTCCCACATACTTCATGTTAATTTGGAACTCTTGAACTTGTCTGTGAGACTGTGACACAGAAAAACAATTGGAAATCAGTTAGTCATACAATACCATAATTGATTTGTTCATTTCACGATTATTGTTTCTGGAAATTCCCCTAGAATTTGAAATCCCCCTCCAAAAATTTGGGAGGGGGAAATCCCCCAGTTTCTGTGCCCTACCGTAAACACTGGTTGGTGGTAACAATAACAATAGAGAGTTTGCAAGGGGCTATGGAACAGTAATGACTCTCTTCTGGAAGTAATTCTGAGCAATAAATTCATTTAAGCGCTGCGCGCAAAGAGCTGAAACAAAAATCCGGGTTATTTAAGACATTTTATAGTACCGTTTCCCTGTGTAATGTAAAAACTATCCATGACGAAAAAATCTGTGAGACTCCTACTTTCTCCAGCCACCTACTCTTTCTCTCTTTTTTCCGTAATATTTTTCGAAGGCTTGAGACAAAATTTTACTACTGTACAGTGGAAAAATAATTCAGATTGGATGATCAAGCTCTTTTTAGGGTTATATCATTTCAGTATTCAATGAAATGTTGCTATGTGCAGTTTATACAAAGACTTGAAGATAGGTGTCATTGGAAAAAAATGTCAGGCGAGCAATTTTCCAAGGAGGCTTTATCATCGTAACGTTTGGGGCGAAGCCTTTACAGGGAACTCTGAAGGCACGAAGCCAGAGCCTGGGACTGAGGGTCCTCCTGGAGAATTCTTTTTTAATTCAATTCTCTTGACGGCCATTATGTACCATTTCAAGAGCAACCTTTGCGCCCGGTCGTCCTTTTGTAATTATGAAATGGTAGCGAAATACTATGTATACCTACCATGTATTAATACATGCCATAAGCCCTTAGGGTCAGTAACAATGCTGGATATACGTCATTACATTCACCACTGTCCTTGAATGCACAAATCAATAATCTAACCGTATATTGGAATTCAAATGTTCGATAACATTTCTCGGCCCATTTCGTTGCACGCCCAAGATGAATGCGTGTCTTACTATTACTGTTGTAGCTTTAACAACTTTAGTAGAGTTGCATCGTTGCAACTTTTTGTAGGATCGCTTGAGTAAAATTGTCGTTTCTAAGCCCCCCCCCCCCCCTGTTATCCACTTTCCACACACACCTTTCACCATGCTCATCAACGTAAGAGATTGTTAGTTATTAGGCCTATATTTTTTTATCAGTAGATACTAGCCAACTTTGCTTTCTTTAGTTATTAAATGAATTCATTCTCCATACGCTACGTCAATGGGTTGTCGAAAAAAGAGGAGTAACGTACTCTCCTCAAGCGCAGCCAGCATATATTTCCCTGCATAATTTTTCTGGACAAGGATAAATATTCGCACCCATTTCTTTTCTAATTCACAATTTGTAAAATTTTATTTGTAGCCCAACTTAGAAGCTGCTTTATCTGTAACTTTTTTTCAAAACCGTTGTCTGCACTACTGTCAAGGTTGAAGCCTCTTCTTTCGGAACTATTTAGTATGCCGCCACGCGTGCATGTAATAGGGAAGAATGCGCTTAACTATCTGATACTATATAGCTGTTGACTCGCACATTATTTTATGTGCTTTAAAGTCTTTAGCCTGAAACAGGATTCATTCCAGTGTCGTTGCCAAGGGACAGAGAGGTGTGTGACCCTAAACATTTTGTTGTGCAATACCCGATGTGGTCTACTCCCACGTTTAGTTCTGGGTACTGAATAAAGATTGTACATCCACGTTTTATATAAAGTTATATAAAGAGTTGGAAGAGGAAATAAATACCGATTTCTTCAACCATCAGTGTTTCTACAACTTTGCAAAAACTGTTGTATAATACATCTTTGTAGAGCGCATTGCTCTTGTAGTTTTCTGTAAGGTATGTTGTCATTAATTCCATTAAAAGTTCCAGCATCTTTTGAGGAGTGCTCCGAGACTCTCCGACTATGCTTATTGTCCCCATTTAATGTAAAGAATTTTCCACATTGATTATCTCTTGTTCAAGAACGGTAGAGTAGGTATGGTCGTGCTTCATCAACAAAGGAGTAGTACTCGCAAGAAAAAAACCTTTAATGTGATGGTGAACACCAATTTTCCGTGCTTCAATGCACAGGTCACTTCACAAATTTGTCGGACCTGTTTTCCAGGGTCTCATCCTGTGTAATTTCTGCCTTAAGACTTCTCAGTTATTTAACCTTCCCACATCAACCTGCTGTTAGTCCAATGCTTTGTTACCTTACAAAGTTTCTAGTTTTGTTGCTTGCGGAGTGGACACCCAGTAGCCTACCGTATGAAGACACAAAAAGCGTCATCTTGATGTGTACAACTTTACCATACCTCATGTGTCGCCTCTGAACGAACTACATTCAGCACCCTGGCATGCCCTAAGCCCCCATGTCCATCGAGGAGGGAAACTCTTAGCGCAATGTAAAGTCCTGCAAATATGCGTGCAAACATGGCATACGCTTTTTAACATAAACAATTATGAGGGATAGGTAACTAAAAAGTCTTGGTGTACCTAATTTAGTTTTATTTATTAATTTTATTTTTTGTGGAATATACAATTTCTAAAACTCCAAGGAAGGAATGTTTAGATACAATTTTCGTGGCTTAGGAATTAACATTTCGTGCGACCTGCAAGACGCTTTAGCAAACCTTTTCTTGGTAGGCTGCTAGGCACCTAATAACGCCGCTCTAATAGTGGCAAAATTGCCCTCAAAAGTCGTACTCAGTGTTGACAACCCTGCATCCAGTGGTAATAGAGTAATATCTGACCAAACTGTGATAACGGAAAATCGCCTTCTGCTAATGCGTTGTGCTAATATTTAGAAAATTAAGAAGCTATGTCATCAACCTTCAAGCGCAGCATTGACAATCAAACAGGTACTGGCGTGTACATAACTAGCTGTACATTTGCGACATGTAATGATATAAGCCTACAATCCCAGAAAAAAAGTAATGAAACAACCTCCCTCTCCCCACTTCAATTTTGACTCACAACTGTTGGAAATAGGGCACAACATTCAAATTGGGGATATGGGGTATTGGAAAATCTTAAGTGAGCGAAACTTGTCACAATTTTGGCGATCTTGTTTCATTTGTTTTGGCGGGGATTGTAGACTTGAAGAAGGTAAGAGTGAAAGGTGCGTTGTAGCGTTATTAAAGAAGTCTTCTCCCCCCCCCCCCTCCAGTCTCAGTGATGTACATGAAGTCATGTTTTGAAATTTTGTGCATTTTGAGTAGCATCTGAAACTTAGTGCCCAGAGTGTTTGGAGGGTCAAATTAAGCAGAACAAAAAGGCAGTGAAGAAACATGACAATTTCCACCAAAATCGGTGGTTCCTCAACTAAGCTTGTGGAAAAGATTAAAACGTATTCATGGAACTTTTTAAACAAAGGGGAAGGTGAGCAAAGTTCCCTTTACGTTGGACGTACAAAAGGAAACAGTGTGCCATAAGGATGATTCGTAGACAATATTTCAGTACAACGTTTGGCCAAAGTTGGGTTGCTTGGTACAAAAAGGAGTGTTAACCAATTTTGAGTGAAATACGCTCAAGAAATCTGCTAACAGAGTATGTTTTTGGAATCAATTTTGTATTACTCCTTAAGGATTTAAGGAGCATACCACTACTTCAAAAGATTTCTTTGAGCCAAATCTTGACTGAGAAATGTATTTTCTAAATCATGGGGGGAGCAGAGCACACCATGTGGCTTCACAGATATCATCAACTTCGTTGGCTGAAACATAGGATCAGGATTACTTCAAACAAAACTGTCTGTCCTGACTTCCCATGCGATACTGTTTAATTTTTTGTTACCAACGTGCCATATTCTAGCTCACTTCTTCCATGTGACTCAGCGACATGTTTAGTTGCATTTTAGTGACATTAACGAATGTCTCAATTTTTTAGTACTTCTAGAAAGCTGGGTTCTTACTTACCGGTTGGAAGAATGATAGCCAAAGAGATGAATGTGATACTAAGAAGAAACTCCTTTTCAAGGGAAGCCATGTTAAATGATAGCGAAAAACAAGAGTTTACGTCTCTGTTGCACTTCTTGCTTAGGCTGTAGGGACGTTTTCCGTTGGAATTAGCAATGCTTGCACTGAGTTTTCCCAAGAGGAGTCGTAAGTGGGCTGTTCTGCGTTATACCCTTTCATACATGTACTCCTAGCCTTGGTATGAACTCAGAACGGTAGCTCGCAATAAAATTGGTATAAATACAGAACAAACATTTCACACTTTTTGCAGCTACCGTCTGAAGATAGTAGGAGCAATAAGGCAATCGACCGTGAAACTTGGTAATCTGGAAATGTCAAGTGCTCATTATATAAAGGCACCTTTATAATGACATGTTAAATAGCCTTAGTTTGCCAGCGATGGAGTCTCCGATAAAGTAGTGATCAGTTGACAATTAGTACAAAGGTCGGTCCTATAACTTTGTAAAGTAATGGCCAATGACAACGTGGAGGCGGAGGCACCGCTGGACTGAGAGCTGAAATTGGAAGACAGCACAGTAATAATCTCAGGAATCAGGAATAATCTCTTAATCCTACACTGCATTGATTCGTAGGCATTAAAAATGCATACAGGAGCAAAAAATGGGCTTTCCGTTTGGGTGACCCCCTCTTCTCTACGCGCAGGGACATTTTTTTTTTTTTAAGTTTTAGTTGAAATGTTTCATAATTTGCCTATTTCATTTTAGATGGCAGGCTCTCTATCACATTTCTAAAGCTTGTTGAAACCGCAGGTGTTTAAACACTTTTCCTTTCCCTCCTGTAAGATTGATTAGAAAATTTATTACAAACAGTGGGCCACGTTAATGTATTGAGCCTGAAATTGAACTTCAATTTACCAACACCAGCCATTATCATGGCACTAGCGGAACACCGCCATTAGTTTTCGCGTAGTACATCTCAAACAAGTTTTACTAGGACGCATCCCAGATGGCCAGAAAATGGTACATCCTGGTGATTAAATTGCACTTAACAAAGATATAAACCAAGCTTTTCCTGTTGACTCAGTCTAATAAAATTCTAAAGTATCGTTAAGTCTTTTACACACAAGTTATAAGTAAAAAGGAAAACGAATCGCTTTCACAACAGCAGATCAGTCTAAGTTACTTGGCAGCACAACCAGACTCACTCTGTAGCCTTTATTTCAACATCGATCTAAAAACATAAAGGATACAGAAACATTGTTCATGATAATAGATTTCTACATAAATTCTTGATGACCAATGTCGATTGAGATTGAAGATGTACCTCTTGTTTTATGAAACCAGTTTTCCTCAGAGTATTTCCGTATATTATTGCCACAGTTAGGTTAGTTGTATGTTTTCCCGAGGCACACAAGTCGAAGAGACCTAGTATAGTCATGCTTTGCGGAGGTTCTACTTCTTTTCACGTTTTCTTTCTTTTGTACTTTCCCAAGCTTCCAATGGAAAGCCGCTAATTTGAATAGTAGAATGATAGTTACTCTGACATGAAGTAAAGTGTTATTAACGCCAATTACCCTGCTATAAAATCAACGTATAGTTACGTAAGATATCTATCGTTTTCATTTTGTTCCATATAAGACAAAAAACGATTGAGAAACAGTAATTTGATCGCGTTCAGTATTTGTAAGTTTTTATCGCTTCCAAAGAACTGTAAACAATTTTATGAAGCAGGTATCATTATGCCTTCATGTTCGATTGTACTATTGAACCCAGCTCTACCACCCCCTTCCTTACTGTGAAAGCTAATCTTTCCTCCAATTTGTCTTCATCAGCTTTGATTTATGCATCCGTAGTTAGTTTAGAAGGTTCATAATTCGGGTTGGCGATACCAGGATCATTCGATAGAGTGCTGGTCGGTGTTATTGTTGAGTCATCTCCATTGCTCTTGTACATGAAATCCAGGGTTGGGGTAGTCCTTCTTGAACGAATGAAGAAGAAGATACCTACAGCGACGACAGCAACAAAAACTACAGCTACAATGATACCGATGATCATACCAGCTTTGCTGCCCCCTCCAGAGTATGGTTCTTTCGATGGCTCATCAGCTAGGAAAAGAGAGATATCTCTTTAAGTTTAAAAATAGCTAACTTCCTTCGTGAATGAAATTCTATTTGAACACACCGTTTTATTTTTAAGGGAAACATTTCATACACAAATTACTTTATAATGATTTACTTTGTCTATGACACACCACACCAAATTTTTTAAGGTGTATGGTGATACCAGGTTGTCACAAGACATTTATGACGTGCTACTTTGTATATCGTAAGAGTGAGCTTTAAGTACTTGAATAAAGACGGAAGTCCTATCTACCGTTGTCACTAAGGTTGTCGGTATGGTCATCGTTAACGCATAACGGGGCCATATCGATTTCTACAGCTATATACTTGTAGTTTTCTTCCTGCGTCGGACTAAAGCAGTATTTGGTGATCCGACTGTACCGGCCTATACAGCCGAAATAATAAAAATTGTATTAATTATCTCGGGTATAGTTACAAAGAAAGTTATGGCCGATGTGTCTGAACCTTGGTTTACAATACTTCATGCTGTGTTGCTTTTGGTGCGTTGAGGACATAATTTCTAATTTTTAAAAGCAAAAGCAGCAGAAAAGATTTCCAGCGGATTAAAATATTTCAAATTTGTGACTTGTGTAAAAATTTCATTTGAAATTTCTTGATTTGTATGAAAAAATGAAAATTGACAGACAGTCATATTTCAAGATAACATGTCAAAAACACAATTTTCAAGAAACCATTCTCAGTGTAACAATAGTTCAAAGCTAATGTCATTGACCCAGCGGACGATTCATACACTCTCGAAACAGGTAAGTTAAGACGTTTTTAAGGCACAAACCAGTCTTGGTGAGGGTACTCTCTTGGGCCTTCACGATCACAAAAAATCTTTTGTTTCGGATTTTGCAGCCCATTTTGTTGTGTATCTCTAATCGGGCAAGAACATTCGCCAAGGTCCTTTTTTAAAGGAATGCCTCTTTACCAAATGTGTGGCTGGATAGATGCGGCGATGACTTGTTATTGTAGAAATCCATGGCATAAAGTTGCTTCTCTGAAATCAATTTATGGGACAAACTCGTAGTGGTAGTTTCAAAAGAATTGTTTGTTGACCATCAAATTAAGGGGACGGTGTGGATTAGCCAAAACCATGGCTACTTACTGTATGTTTATATAGTGTAATATTCCTTACATAAAAAAAACTATGAATAGGACACTTGTGGATACTCACTTCCTGGGACATGATAATCCCGACATGAACCAACAACAACCTTAACATTATCCACCGCAATAATACCAGACGTAGTTGCACCAATAAATTTAATCTGCGTAAAAGGAAAATATGTTAAATACTAAAATATAGCCAGATATTGACATTAAGTGATAAATGGATTAACTACTGTCAGATCAGTCGGGACAGTTCACCTGACTGAAGCCAATTAGAATTAAAACTAGAGATAACCTGACCAGAGTTTTTCTTCACATTCGACTAGAATGGTAATGCAAATCAATGGCCCCATGCAGATGTAAGATCTCGATTGGTCATTGCTGTAGTGTTTATCCACTAATCATATTCCTAAAATGTGTGCTGCAAATTTTTCAACTCTCCCACCGCCTACTTAGCCCCCTGTGAGGGAAATCTTGGCGTTATTCCTTCGTGAATAAGAATGCGCTTTACATAACTATTGTAATGTTATTCTCACAATCTGGAAGGAAATGAATTTCTCAATCATTCTCTTGTGTGGAGATGGTAAATGCTATTAGCTTTACATTGCTGATGCTTTGTTATTGTTATGCGGTAATTTGTTTTTAAATTTGAAGTGAGCTTTAGCAAGAGGCTGCCAGCTAAGGGCATTAAAGGGGGAATTGATGAAAAGAAGCAGATTTTCCTAACCCCGTTTATTTAAGATATGATCAATATTTTCCCATCTGTTCTCTAACTCGAATGCGGTTATTACTTAATCAGCTTGACTGTTCACTAGTCAATAATTTGTTGTCAACTATTTTTTCTATAAATGTCTTCTCAAGGAAGCATGCAATACCCAATGACATGCGTTTTCGAAAGGTTTAAAGGCGATTTAACGTAGTACACCTGAGACTTAATCATTTGAAAATTGATCTTCTTAAGGAACACATTAGACCTACAGACTGATCTTGACCAATTCCCTGTAAAAACTAAACCCTTATTCGCGAATTTGCTTTTCAGTTTCTGAGCTAAGATACAACTTAAGTCATTTCAAAGATAATATCACGTTCTGCTTTGGTGGTACTTTTGGCTGTTAGTCACGTAATGTTATCAAAATATCTACTGATGTTTTAATCTTCATACATAGAAAGTAATATTGATGCCACGAAAACTGGATAAACGTGGTGGTATTTACATAGTGGGTAGCCAGCCCTCTTTTTCAGCTTGAGCAGTGGGCGATTTTGCAAAAATTTTTACCAATGAAACGATTATAAGACGGTATACCGTCAAATAATACATACCATCGTTGAAATGTCTCCCAAATTTTACGAAGATGGGCAAGTGGCAAACCTTGTGCAGCCTAGCTCTGCCTTTCTATGTAAGACATTAAAGTTTAGTAATAGCATACTTGTTTAAACCCTAGCAGAGACATAGAAAGGATCCTCTGTCATCCAAAATCAAAAGACAGTTTTTTCTCCCGAATACATTTTTAGATCTAAAAGATAAATTCGTAGAGCTTTATATTCCCCAAGAATTGAAATACGTAAGCTTTTAAGTTAAGCCTCTCCTACAGTAGCTGTCGTTCTAAGCGCCTTAAAAACTGCGTTAAGGCCTGGATGATTACCTTTCCATAACCATCGTGTACAACTTCGAGTGCAGTTTGTACGTTTGTCCACTGGGTTGTGGGTTCATCTAACCTTATCAGATCCTGTGCACCTGTCGCAGACTCCAACTTAAGTCGAAGACTTGACGTGCTTCCGTTTACAAAGAAATCGAATACAACACAGTGCACAGTTGTCATCTTGAAGCCACTTGATAGAATGGACGCTACTTTTTGTTCAGTACTAGATGAAGTGTACATGTACGAGCCAGAACCTGCATGGAAAACAAAGTAATAATGTAGATTTTGTGAAGACCATACTGCCATAGGAGTACGAAAGAGGGTGTGGAAAAGGTAGCCCTGCGCTCCAGCTACTAAGAAATACTGTTGATCTTGGACAAAAAATGACTTTCTTCAGGACGAAATCATGTCAAGATTGAGTCTATCAGTGAGAAAAACTTTCAGAGCGTTCACCTCATGCCCCTCTTTGAATCTCTTTCCATAGATAAACCACATCATATCATCTCATAAAACACATGAAAAACACTTAAAAAATATAGAAAACAAGTAAAACACGTAGTAAAAAACTAAAAATATGAAAAGATGAAACAACTAATTAAAATAATGCACTAATTACAAATTAAAATTCACCTTACTTCCTTGTTAAATTGTTGGCAAGAATTAATATGGCTAGTGGTAAAAACGATATCCTGTTTCTTTCCGTCCTGTATGTGTTGACAATTGCTTTACCCGCAAGTGCACTGAATTCAACTTCATTTCTCAGAGGATGATCAGACGACAATAACGATTTAATTTTTCTCTGTTACTCTTTCAAGCAGCTCTTCAACTGAACTTATTACCTGTGCATGACACTTTTCTTGATTTCATACTGGTTCTTTATTAAGTTTTTCATGTCACAGGTAGTTGCATTACCACCCAAGGCGGACAAACAAAAGGTAAGAATGATCTCAATTGTTGCTTTGTGAAACAGAAAAATAATTACGCTTCCGTAAATAATGGTGGCGCATGACCTGAAGCTTTTAAGCTTCCCTAAAAGAAACCGTCTCTGGTTTGCTTTCGAAAGATTTGTGTGCATGTGTGCATCCCATTGTAACTTACCAATGCCTGCTCAGCTAAGGTTACCTCTACAACGGTAAACAAATTAAGTTTTGGCCATCAATTAAGTCTGGGCTATTTCGTTACAGGGTAACCGGTAAGAGCAGCAGAGAATGGAAAGAGTAGTGTTTTTACACATTTTCCTCGACATGGGCTCTATTTCATAAAAGTAATAGGAATATTCCTATCTTGGACTTAGGAAGAATTCATTCCTGTCTTCATACTGAAGTTGTTCCTAGGCTTAGGAATGATCTTTGGTAGATTTATTAATGTTCTTAATTTATTTGGCAGGAAATTCACAGATAAAACCAATGTCACTTTTGATTTATCCCTAAATATTTGACGAAAGGAATGATTTCGGACGAATCGTTCCTAAGCAGTTTAGGAACTTTAATTTTAGGAATATTCCTAACTTTTATGAAATAGAGCCATGGTCTAACAATCTTGATGCCAATTTTCCACAAAAGAAGCGGCATGGAGAGTGGGGTCTCGAGGGATCCTTCAAGGGACTAGGCAATAATATGATACAAATGACTCTAAGTTGTCAATATTAGTTTCTTGTTTGGTTCTTATCCCTACACTTTTTTTCGTTAAAAGGGTGGAACAATTTTCACGATGAATTGAGGACAAAACCGGATGGACAGAAAGCAAAAATATAAAATTTAATATAAAGCACTTCAATTCTGAAGATAAAATGTCTTTTTCAAGTCAACCTGGCGTGGATCATAATCAGTGTAAATGACTTGACTTGATTTGAATCCTTTGGAGATGTATTTTCATCTACACCTACTACATTTTATGATCCTCTTTAGTATTTTCCAACATCATGGGCTCCTAAGTGCACAAGTTGCTTAAGTTGTAGATCCACCCCAGCTCTACCCACCCACCACGTACCCACTCCCTGATTGGGCACATCCTCCTTGTCGCCTCCATATTGCATACATGTTACCTGCTTTTACTGGACCATTTCCGCTATAAAAATCGAACCAAATCCATTGTGCCCCTCCATCATTGTCCATGAAGTCGTATCTGCAATCATCGAAGCCCAGTTCGAAGTCACAGGAAATTTCAGTTGGGAATCCGCCACAAGGTTCACGAATAGTTAAAATGTCATCAATGGCTATATCGCCGTACATTCCCGGTCCAACCAAGCCCTCAAAAGTAATCTGAAAATGGAAAGAAAGCTTAAATATACCAGACCTCTGCCTTCTAGATCTGTAAAGAGTTAGTTACAACCTTAAACAGACTGTTAAAATATCCCTACTACAACCTTTCTGAGACATTCCATCTTTTAGGAGAATCTAGTTTCCCCCTGGTCGGAAGTAAGATTGGTTTTGGGGGCTACCGTATTTCCCAATTTACCCACAATTCCAAGCGTTCTTTGTGTACATTTTCAGTGGAGAATGTGTTTTTGAACCCCCTTGCAAATTTACCGGCCTAATGTAATGGAATTAAATATATATATTCGGTAGATGTATTGCCATACCACCGAAAAGCCATGTCCTCATCGGTGGTTCACCTCTTCGTTTTTGAGAAAAACGCCAGTTTATGAGTGGTCCTCGTTCATGATAACCCTTGTCTTTGTTAGGCTAGCAAGCCTATACAACGTGTTACAAAAGTTGTCCCCCATTCGGGAGAAGTTTGGTTTTTCCCCAAACAAGAGAATTTTCGGGACTGACTACAATGACACTAGAGCAGTCATCATATTTATTATTTTCTAGTATTTATATTAAGATAGTATTGCAGAAGAAGCTGAAATAAATTAATAGTAAAAAAATAAAAGACGTCAGGGTAAAAGTAAATGCAGTAAAAGCCTAAATGTAAGCTCTCCAAAATATATAAAATATCATGGACAAGGACACGTAAAAACAAAACAAAAAGAGACGGCGGAAGAGGAGTGATGACATATGTTTGGCGTTGTTATACAGTCCCTACATCTTGCAGCTAAATTCAAGACATGGCGTTTACTCCTCAGGTGCAATGTTGTGCTCCGGATCGTTCTTTCCAAACCCCACGGAATACATGTGTGACAGTTGCCAAGTACTGGCCAATGATTAGCTGCGCTTTCCATGTTAAGGATTTGCACATCGTTATCATATTCTATATAGTCCGAACCTAGAACGATGTGGAATGCCCGTTTGTGAATATTTTCAATTACACTACGATTAACTGATAGTCTGGATTGCCACACAGGAACAGCGTACTCAATTATGAGGCACCGACGTAAGACATGTAAGCAGCAATTATCAGCCTATCAAGCATATGCAATCGTTGCCCACTCTTGCTTATCAATACATTGACCTGCCAATCTAATCTGAGGTCATTTATCAACAACATCTAAAAGGGTATCATTAATTGCAATTGTAGGAGTGTAAGGTGCATAACGCATGAAGCACATATGTATTTGTTTATATTTCTTCGGATTAAAATGACGATAATTTGTCTCGGCCCAGGAAAAGACGTCATTAAAAAAAACTCTTGTCTCACCAAGGCTCATGTCGGCTACGTACTTTGCAGCACGTAGTAATATAATTGTGTATTCCCACAATCTTCAATTGCAGACGCCTATGAAGGTGCAAAAAAGAACATTAACGATTTCAAGCTCATGATAATAAACAGACATTTGGTTTTGTGACTGCAAACAGAACATATGATGTCAACAAGAAATAACATTCAAAACAAGTGAAAAAAACAATTGAACGTTGCTATTAGGCAATGTTTTGTGGGCAGGGCTGAATGCTTCTAATGCCTTCAACTGATATTTCACACTTACTTGCATTCCACCTCGCACTGGCGGGATGTCAATCAAAAACGGTCTCCAATTAGGCTCTTGTTGTCCGCTTAATCTTGTCAATTCCTTTGCTTCCTCGTTGTCGACTGTTAGAAAGACTCGCAGCCAGCCAGTGTCCTTACCGCTCATGTGGTAATAAAACTGAAAACACATGTGATCAAAGCTGTTTAGAAGACGTGGGGACGTTATAGCAGCGTTGTAGTTTGGTCTCTGTGGCTGGGAAGCTTCGATGTAGAGATAGTGTCCTACGACAAAACGTACAAAATTTGACCATTCAAAACAAATAAAAGGTTGACGTTAACAACTTTCCTTACCAGCTAAACACTGAACGCTATTGAACTTCATGGAGATTGTGGACATAAATCATTCCACTTACTCGGGCAGAAGATAAGTAGTGGGGCTGGAGCTTTTGTGATCCGTGAGGCTTACTTCATTTATTCTGTTGTTCAGTTTGAAGAGTTTTTACCCAAGGCTTATTGATCGATCCACATTGATCGATCCACTTCTAACTCTGTAATATATATATATATATATATATATATATATATATATTGTTACAAGACGACCCGTCAGGAACACCGGATTGAATCCATCGACGAGCGAATGGAAAGTTCCAGAGAATTCAACTTCAACGCAGCCTTTCTAGAACTGTCTAGAAGTGAGAACTGTTTACGTTATGTCGCAATTACAACTACTGTGTGTTCTAGAAGTTTCTATTAAGGAACGTTCTCGTAATTGCTGGACTGTGTACACTAGAAGTTTCTGTTAAAGTCTGGAGAGTTCTCGAATAAAAGCCTAGCATATAAAAGGCAGTTCAACAACTGAGAGAGAGAGATACCCCAATACTTCATCGAGAGACACCATCGAGTCCAGACGTTATTCTGCGGTCCGTTTGTTGACCGAATCATATGAGGCCAGCCACTGACAATTCACACTTGTGACAAATTGCCTTACGCCGTTTCTACACTGTGTATTGAGAGTGTTATTATCCATCATCGCTAGCCTTGTCACTATTCGCTCGTGGAACCAGTTCCTACGCTACAGCACGCTACAGGTCTACTACCGTACCATCGTCAACGTGCATGCACTACCAGCCCTTGGACCAGACCAGGCAAATATTAATTAAAGGATTGTGAGTAAGTCTAATTAATTATTGTAAATTTAAGTGAGATAAGGAGATTGTAAATAATCATTAAGTTGTTGAATTTTAATCTCGTTCTTCTGTGATCTTTCGCTGTTATTGGTTTGACTTGCGACCACAAGCCGTAACAGAATTGGTGGCCTAACATCCGGGAACGAAAATACTAGAAAATTCGAGAAATTCTATTGTAAATTGTAAACAACTTCAAAATGCCATTCAACTTAGATAAATTCGTGACTAGTCCCTCAGTCGAGGAACTAGATTCATTAAAGAAGTCTGAGATTGTAAAGGTCGCAAAACATTATGGCATTGAATTTCAGCCTTTAATGCGGAAAGACGAGATTAAAAGATATGTTCTAGAATATCTTGTGGATGAAGGTGTCCTGCCTAGTACAGTATTGGAAACAGCTATCACTGTGCCAACTGACAACACATTTGAATTGAAAAGGCTTGAATTAGAAATGAATAAGGAGATTAGATTAAAAGAAATGGAAAGAGAAATGCAAAAGGAAAAAGAGGAAAGAGAAATGCAAAAGGAAAAAGAGGAAAGAGAAATGCAAATGCAAAGGGAAAAAGAGGAAAGAGAAGAAAGAGAAAGAAGGGAGGAAAAGGCAAGAGAACATGAATTTAGGTTGAAGCAACTAGAGTTAGGGGTCATAAAAGGCTCAGACCCTAAAATAGGCTTGGATACTGGGGGATTCGATGTTTCTAAGCACGTTAAATTTGTCCCCAAATTTCAGGAGGATAATGTGGAGAAATTCTTTAACCATTTCGAAAAGCTGGGTGAGCAACTAAAGTGGCCAAGAGATAAATGGTCCATACTCATCCAGAGTAATTTCACAGGCAAGGCTCAAGAAGTGTATTCCGCACTGTCAATAGAGGACAGCATGGATTATGATAAGGTTAAAAAGGCCATATTACAAGCCTATGAATTGGTGCCTGAAGCTTATCGCCAAAAATTTAGAAAGTATCGTAAGGCGGATACACAAACATACGTAGAGTTTGCTTATCAAAAAGAAAGGCATTTCGATAGATGGTGTGCTTCCAAGAAGGTCTCCACATTTGACACTTTAAGACAACTGATGCTGGTCGAGGAATTCAAACGGTGTGTGAATGATGACATTAAGACTCACCTTGAGGAAAATAAGGCTGACAACTTGAAAGAAGTTGCAAATTTGGCTGATCAGTATGCTCTTACCCATAAGTTTGGTAAAGTGGGTCAGACTCAAAACAAGGGTCAGTTTAATAGGCCAAATAAAAAATATGGCAATAGTAGTGGCACAACAGGTAACAGTGGATCTCAGTCTGGTTCTATCTCTCCAACAAATTCTGGTAAAAAACAACCAGATTCAAGTCGTCAAAAGAACGACCAGGTCAGCTCAAACAAAGCTGCCTTTAAAGACATAAGTTGTGGTTTCTGTCACAAAAAAGGCCACACAATGGCAAGTTGCTTCACATTGGCAAAATTAAAGGAGACTGAAACAGCTTCTAATGCCTTAGCCAATGTAGAGAACTCTTCTGAGGTAGTCGTGACTTTACGGCCTAATTCTAACGACAAAATTAAGGAAGAATACCTTCCATTCGTGTCTGAGGGGTTTATTTCCCTAGATGGGAATTCAGCTCATCCACCCGTCAAAATTAAAATTTTGCGTGATACAGGCGCAACTCAGTCGTTGCTTCTTGATGGAGTTTTGCCATTATCGGACTCTACTTCCACAGGGGCAAATGTACTAATTCAGGGGGTTGAGTGTGGATTTATGTCTGTCCCTCTCCACAAAATTAATTTGAAGTCAGACTTAGTTTCTGGGTCGGTCATAGTAGGGGTCAGACCTACTCTACCTGTAAAGGGGGTATCTCTGTTGCTAGGCAATGACCTAGCTGGTGGAAAGGTAGTAGCCAATGCAATTTTGACAGATAAACCATGTGATTATAACAACACAGAGCAATTAGAAAAGGAATTTCCAAATTTATTCCCTGCCTGTGCTGTCACTAGAGCTATGTCACAAAAGCTCGCCGTGGATGATAATCTTAAACATCCACCCTCCAAAAGTGAGGATACAGTTCCCAAAAGTGGAACAAGTAGGGAATCATGTAAGGATGATAATCTTGAACATCCACTCTCTAAAAATGAGGGTATGATTTCTGAAAATAAGGATGATAAACTTAATCATCCACCCTCTAAAATTGAGGAATTAGTTCCTAAAAATGGAATAACACTCCCAAAAGAGGAGTCAGAGTCTGGAAAAGATTCTAGTAAAAATGTTCATGAAAGTGAAGATTCTGGGTATGATCTCAGCCAATCTTTTATGACTAATCCTAATGATAGTCAGGATTGTGAGTCTCCTGGCCCCACACATAGTGAGGGGGTAGAACAGGAAAAATCAGAAATGTCTGACACACTCCACAGAGACCAGTTGTCAGTCCAACAACAACATGATGAAGAGCTTCAGCCATTAATAGCTGGTGCACTCACTGAGGATGAATCTAAAGACGTCCCAGTCTGCTTTTATGTTAAAAACAATATTTTGATGCGTAAATGGCGACCACCTGATGCACCATTAGATGAAGAGTGGAGAATTTACCATCAAATTGTGGTACCTAGGACTTATAGAAGGGAAATACTGAGTATTGCTCATGAAATGCCATTTGCAGGGCACCTAGGAGTCAATAAGACTTACCACAGAATTCTAAATCACTTTTATTGGCCAAAACTTAAAAGTGATGTGGCCAAATTTTGTAGGACCTGTCACTCATGTCAAATGGTTGGGAAGCCGAATCAGAATATTCCGGCTGCACCCTTAAAGCCAATTCCTGCTTTTGAAGAGCCATTTAGTAGAGTCATTATTGATTGTGTAGGCCCCCTACCTAAGAGTAGGGCAGGGCATCAGTATATATTAACCATTATGTGTGCTTCTACGAGGTTTCCAGAGGCAATACCTCTGAGGAATATTAAGGCTCGGACAGTCTTACAAGCTTTACTTAAATTTTTCACATTGTTTGGGTTGCCAAAAGAGATCCAATCAGATCAAGGGTCTAATTTCATGTCAACTGTATTCCAACAGATGTTATATGAGTTAGGGATAGACCAAATTAGGTCTTCGGCTTATCATCCTGAAAGCCAAGGGGCTTTAGAAAGGTTTCACCAAACTTTGAAGAATATGTTAAAGACATATTGTCATGATAATGAGAGAGATTGGGATGAAGGCATTCCATTTGTAATGTTTGCTGCCAGGGAATCTATACAAGAGTCACTTGGGTTCAGTCCGTTTGAACTTGTCTTTGGACACACAGTTCGTGGACCATTGAAATTGTTAAAGGAGAAGTGGTTATCAGATCCAGGTGAAGACATACATCTACTTGATTATGTATCCCGCTTTAAAGATCGTCTTCATGGAGCATGTGAACTTGCTCAGGAAAATCTGAGGCACTCTCAGAAGAAAATGAAAGCGTGGTACAACAAGACCACTGTGAAAAGAGAGTTTAATCCTGGTGATAAGGTGCTAGTGTTTTTACCTGTTTCTGGTCAGCCACTTCAAGCTCGCTTTCAAGGACCTTATGTCATCGAGAGAAAGGTCAGTGACACAGATTACGTCATTTTGACACCTGACAAGCGTAAATCTAAAAGAGTATGTCATATTAATATGATGAAGAAATATTATGAAAGAGAAGATTGTGACATTTCTAAGGATGAAAGTATACATGATGTAAATAGCAACACTAATGATACAGGTGATCAAGTGTGTATTATCAATACTGATCATGAACTCAGTAATGATGAAATCAAGGCTAATAATGTTCCTGACATGTGTATTAAATTACAAAATTCTGATGTGTTGAAAAATCTTGACCAGAAATTAAGTCATCTGGATCACAAAGAAAAGTCAGAAATGAAATCATTAATCTATGAATATGCATGCTTGTTCTCAGATGATCCTACTAGGACAAGTTTGATTGAACATGATGTTGATGTGGGAGATGCCACACCAATTAAGCAGCATCCTTACCGAGTTAACCCTAGAAAACGACAACATCTCAGGGATGAGGTTCGGTATATGTTAGACCATGACATTATAGAACCTAGTGATAGTGAATGGTCTTCCCCTTGTATATTGGTCCCCAAGCCAGACGGTGGGTACAGATTTTGTACTGATTACCGAAAGGTGAATGCAGTCACAAGAACGGATTCCTATCCGATACCCCGTATCGATGATTGCATTGATAGGATTGGGAAAGCTACGTATGTGTCAAAGTTTGACTTACTAAAGGGGTACTGGGAGATACCACTCACTGAGAGGGCTCGGAAAATCTCGGCATTCGTGACGCCAGATGGGTTATTTCAGTATAAGGTCATGCCGTTTTGGTATGAAAAACTCACCGATGACGTTTCAGCGCTTAGTAAATAATCTTACCTCAAATTTAGAAAATTGTGAAGTATATGTTGATGACCTTATTGTGTACAGCAACTCGTGGGATGAACATGTACAACATGTTACGGCATTATTTGACAAACTTGCCAAAGCTAATTTGACTGTCAATTTGGTCAAAAGTGAGATTGCTTGTGCCCATGTGGTGTACTTAGGGCATGTGGTTGGTCAGGGTAAAGTTAGACCAATTAAGGCTAAAGTTGAGGGCATTGACAAATTCCCTGCCCCAACTGATAAAAGGCAGCTCATGCGCTTCCTAGGCATGGCTGGTTACTACAGACGTTTTTTGTCCGAATTTCTCTGACATTGCTGCACCACTGACAAAATTGTTAAAGAAAAATGAAAAGTTTGATTGGACGGATAATTGCCAAGCAGCATTTGAATTATTGAAAAAGGCACTAATGAGTTCACCAGTGTTGATCGCTCCAGATTTTGAAAAACAATTTAAGTTGGCAGTAGATGCCAGTGACAATGGCATAGGAGCAGTTTTGCTTCAAGCTGATGAGCATGGTGTTGATCACCCTGTTTGTTATTATTCTAAGAAATTTGACAAACACCAGAAAAATTATTCAACAATTGAAAAAGAGACATTAGCTTTGATACTTGGTCTTCAACACTTTGATGTTTATTTGGGAACTACTAGTTTCCCTATCACTGTATACACTGATCATAACCCTTTGACATTTTTATCTAAGATGAAGAACAAAAATCAAAGATTGATGAGGTGGAGTTTATTTCTGCAATCATATAATGTAGATATTAAGCACATTAAAGGGAAAGACAATGTTGTACCAGACTCTTTGTCGAGAATTTGATTTGATGCAGTATGTTGAAGATATCACTGTAAGTTTTGAAATTTTGTGTTAACTATGGCACACTGTGTATTGATGATGTTACTGTATTCATGTATTATCATCACCTTGCAAGACAAGTTGTATGTTATGATTATACCTTCCATTGAATATTGGACTACATAATATACATACTGTAGTTATTCCTGTAAAGTTATACATTGTAAATATTGTAACTTAAGTTTTGTCCGAGACGTCCAAAACTTTTTCAAGGGGGGGAGTGTTACAAGACGACCCGTCAGGAACACCGGATTGAATCCATCGACGAGCGAATGGAAAGTTCCAGAGAATTCAACTTCAACGCAGCCTTTCTAGAACTGTCTAGAAGTGAGAACTGTTTACGTTATGTCGCAATTACAACTACTGTGTGTTCTAGAAGTTTCTATTAAGGAACGTTCTCGTAATTGCTGGACTGTGTACACTAGAAGTTTCTGTTAAAGTCTGGAGAGTTCTCGAATAAAAGCCTAGCATATAAAAGGCAGTTCAACAACTGAGAGAGAGAGATACCCCAATACTTCATCGAGAGACACCATCGAGTCCAGACGTTATTCTGCGGTCCGTTTGTTGACCGAATCATATGAGGCCAGCCACTGACAATTCACACTTGTGACAAATTGCCTTACGCCGTTTCTACACTGTGTATTGAGAGTGTTATTATCCATCATCGCTAGCCTTGTCACTATTCGCTCGTGGAACCAGTTCCTACGCTACAGCACGCTACAGGTCTACTACCGTACCATCGTCAACGTGCATGCACTACCAGCCCTTGGACCAGACCAGGCAAATATTAATTAAAGGATTGTGAGTAAGTCTAATTAATTATTGTAAATTTAAGTGAGATAAGGAGATTGTAAATAATCATTAAGTTGTTGAATTTTAATCTCGTTCTTCTGTGATCTTTCGCTGTTATTGGTTTGACTTGCGACCACAAGCCGTAACAGAATATATATATAAATATATATATATACATATATATATATATATATATATATAATATAGATGTGTGTGTTGACCGAAATACTGTATAACAACGGTGCAACAAGTATGAATGGCTGGATCTCGTAAAAGATATGTGATAGCCTACCAGTAAAGGCTTGAATGTGGTAAATAAAACACCCATAAAAGATTTTCGCAAAGCTTTCAAGCAATACTAGCTCTTATTCAGTGCTTGATCACATGAGTGAGAAGGAGTGTAAGAAACCTACAGCTTTTAAATTGTGAAGACAATGGTCCCACTGATAAGTCAATTAGGACTGTCTTTTTGGAAAGCGATGAAGGAAGTACTTTGGGTAAGGTACTTTGACGGGGAAGGTCTGATCGGATTATTTAGGCCTTGGATGTAATCCCTTCACTATGCTGGTAAATCGTTTTGGATTTTCAGGCCGAATGGCGGGGTAGTCTTCTAGCAAAATTCCCAGATTTGTTTTCTTTTTTGGCCCTCCGGCTTCTACAGTCAAATGTGTCGTTCTGGTTGACAGCAATGAGACAAGTTAAATTGTTAATCGAATGATGAGGTGTATTGAAATACTTAGCTACAGGTTGATCAACTTTATATATATATATATATATATATATATATATATATATATATATATATATATATATATATATATATATATATATATATAACATGATTATACAGGTGGACGTATACCGTGTGTTGGAACAACAGCAACAGCAAGAGACAGCAAGAGATAACACTGAATCCAACAACAACTACTTACCTTTCGACCTATATATATTTATATATATATATATATATATATACATATATATATAAATATATATATATATATATATATATCTATATTATATTGAAACAGAGTTTGTTTACAAATCACAAGAATGTTCAAGGGCAGGCTAGGGGAAAGGTTAGAATCTCCGACCATTGTGTTAGCTTGGGGAAGGAATTTTATAGTGTATTGTTGGGCTTGGGATGGGAATTTTGTTGTCTATTGTTATCTTGGGAAGCAGGTCTGTAGCATCTGTCTGGGGTATGTTAATTCATTTGGACTCTGGTTGGGTGGGAGAAAAACAAGATTTAAGTTGTTCAATAGGAATTTGGGAGTTGCCACTCAGGGGGAGTGACTGCAGGCAGGAATACATGCAGTCACAGGGAGGACAAGACTGAGTTCAAGAGTCTAGTCAGTTAAGTTCTGAAAGTCAGAGGCAGAAGAAGCAGTCTCAGTCTAGTTAAAGGGGTTATTGTAGCTTAGATTTAGTTGGGTTTCAAGTTTGTTAGGATCGACCTGGGATTTATGTTTGTTCTAATTGAATTTTCTTGTGTTCTATTTCTGAGAAGGATTTAATTTTAACACGGACAAGTAACCGTACAAAGCGTGTTTTTTCTTTTATTGTGTTCCTGTTTGAGGCCCAGACTTTCACAGCCTGCAGCTTATTCACTAGTTGCGTCAAAACCCCCCACCCCTTCCTCCTGGACTGGCTGTTGGCTCATCAAAATACACGATCTGAGGCCAAGACTCCCGAACCACACCCCCCAGAAAATTTTCGTTACAATATGTATATACATATATATATATATATATATATATATATATATATATATATATATATATATATATATATATATATAGAAGGGAGAGACCCTTCGTGAAGACAGAGACTATGGTTGTTCCATCGCAAAGGTATGTTTTTAAAGACATACGGAGAAGGCATTAAAACTGAGATCATTTTGGGCTCCTTTTTGTCAATGATCAAAAAAGTCTTTCAGGGCAGTGGCCTGGGCAAAATCGTTAGGGGGCAACAAAATACCACGTGACTTGTCTGCAGATACGTGATACCCGGGCGGACCCTTTCTTTTACACCTGTGCATGCCCTTTCTTTTTCACCTGTGCATGAGTGTCATCCTTTGGAAGGGTGCTGAGGGGAGGGGAGGGGTACATGCATTTCAGGTCTGGCTAAGGTGCAAAATTGTGCTATCATTAGCAAAGCTGAACTGAAATCGATGTAAGGGTTTTCTTTACAAATTGTTCTTATTTAGTGATATTATTTCAACTTTTTGCTGGACGTAATTTGAGGGGTGCTGTCTAAGAGAAGGGGATGAGTTTATATTCTGAGAAGTTTTTGTCATTGTGAGTTGGCTTGGATGCAAAATGGTGCTATCTATGGTAAAGCTTCCTAAAACGTTGAATTGAAGGAATCCTTCTTATTTAGCGATTTATTTTTTTTTTATTTTGCAATAGGGTGTAATTGAAGGGGACGTTTCCTCAGGAGAGGGATGACACCTTCATTCTTTGAGAAATTTGTCTTGTTCTAAGTTTTCCCATATCCATAATGGTGTTATGTTTGGTAAAGCTTTGGACTGATAACATAATCTGAAATTTTAGTTGTTTACTAAATTTTTCATCTGTGACATGGTACCCTGCAAGGCTGTTACCTGGTGCAGATTCCCCAACCCCCACCCCCGCGCTCTTAAAACACAACTAGTGGGGGCCTCCATTTGCCGGTGCGTAGCCGTAGCGAAAACCTTGCAAGAAAATGTACGGTCGAAATATTTCCCAGATGGAGGGGGCCCGGGGGAATATTAAACCTTAAAGTTGCATCTAAACATTCTTTTTTTTTTAGATTTCATGCTTTATAAAATATTTTGATTTCAAGAAGAAATGTTAGATTTCATTTAATGCGAAAATGCAGTCACCCCAATTTGAATTAGCGTACCCGGGTGTCCAAAACATGAATGAATTTTGGCAATCATGTTAGGCGTACAATATGTTTCTCACGATATGTTGTAAAATTCACGTATGGAGTAACTCCTTGATTTACCTTGATCATGCAATATATATGTTCTAACATTTAATGGAAGATTTTTGAAGTGAAATAACAGGATATTTGTTAGATCAGGGAGTACGCTTGTTTCAAAATAAGTTTGGGGCGACTGCGTATGTCTTTCAGATTAAAATAATTACAGGTAGTCAAAGGCTACTTTATCTTTAGCCAGGTATATGCTGGTATACTCTTGTAGGAGGAAGATAATTTATTCGTCAGGAAAAGAAACCCGCGCAGAAACGCTTCCACAGAGAGTTTCCAGGGATCTCCCAAGGAAATTTTGGCAAAAGTAAAGTCAGCTAGTTAACTGATCCACCCGAGGGCGCTTCAGTTCGCCACGCAACCCACTTCGTCGGCTGGGCAATCGATTTAAGAGATAAACCAAATGCCAAGTGGGAGGAAAGCCCGAGTCCCCGGAGAAATAGCCACGAACATCGAGCGGAATTCGCACAGGTGAAACACATTGGTGCACATCGACTGGAATAGACCACTCTACCACTTTACGACCCTGAATGGAAATTTGGAAGAAGCGGAACCCTTGTATGCGATTTCCCAAGGAGTTTTGAGTCTTGAAAGCATAATTTGGACTGCAAAATTTTCAGCATTTCAGTGTTTTTCCTAAAGTAGGTCAACTTTCATTCACGACTTGGAAATCTCAGGGGCAGTTGCCCCTCCCCCCCCCCCCACAGGCTACTACCTTGTTCTTTCCATCTGCATCTCTCTCCTTGAAAATTGGATTAAATAACCAGGATGGGATTTTGCAAGAAAGGCACACTAAACACGAGGTATACCTGGGAATTAACAAAATGTAAGACAGAGTGTGGTCCCAGTAGATTTGCCAGATAGTAAAAATGCCGATGCTGTAAGTAATATAAAAGAGTTTCTTCGGCTGACCTGTAACCTTTTATTTCTTTACTCTTGATTAACCACTATTACTGCTATCAATAGCGTCATTGTTATTACTGGGTATAATGCAGAATTTTATAAGGGCAGAGGAAATATTCGGACATTAATCATTATGAAAATGTGTGTCATTTCAACGGTAAGAGTAACCGGAATGTATCCCCAAGTTTATGTTAGTAATACCAACAAAAGCACACTACGTTTTCTGATTAACCGGTGCAGTACCTTAATTAAAGTGCTACAGGACTAGACACTGGACTCGTCACTTCGATTTGGAAAACACGGGAGTGGACTTGTCAGGGCAAGGCTCGCTTGAACTCAGAAGTAGCGTACTCAACTACAGTACTGGTGAATTCAATGTTTACCGTACACCTACATGAGAGGGCTAGCCGACAATCGAGTCACTAACCTCTTTTGCATGAAATATCTTGGGACAATAAGTCCCCTCGGGGAGAAACATGAAGCTTTACTAACATATGGCTTCAAAGGGATACAGAATCAACTTTGCAACCTCTTTACCCTTGACTTCTCAGAACTCAAGGTTTGCCATTTGTGTGCATAAACACCAAGAAGACTGTACAACAGTCACAACTTTAGCAGACTATACTGAATTTGAGATGGGCAGTTTAACCTTCGAGTTTTGTTTCATCTAGTATACCGTTAACATCAGGATTTAAGTTTTCTAGGTTTTTGCCATGAATTCGAAAATAATCTAATTTGTTATGATGTCACAAAATTTGTCACTGCAAATCAATTCACACAATAGCACGCAATATCACATTTGAAGAATATTACACACTTGTAACATTTATAACATAAAATCTGCGTTGCCGCACTCACTCACCTTTTTCAGTACCATATGTGTGATCACTATTTGGACCGGTTCCATCCGTAGATGTAGGTCCTGATTTAACTATCCAATCGACATTGTCGCTATTTTGAGAGTTTAAAACACCTTGTTCGTACCCACAAAGAGGGTCATCTTCGTCTTCGAAGTCACAATTTATGTTTTCGTGGCCAATTGGTCTAGACGGGTCTGCAAAAGCCACAACGTGAACGTGACAAAAAATGATAAAATTATGGTATTACTTCGGTTGATCACTCAGAAGAGTGACCCCTCAGAAAGATCCTTACGAAACGTACCGTGTTTAATAACCATCAATTGGTCCGTTCAAAAAATTATTTTCTTCACTTTCGCCAGTTGATTAAGGTGCCACCCCCATTTCCGTAAAGATACATTTATGTACATGTTGACTACTGTATTCAAACCTGTGTATCAGGAACGTTGACATTATGAGCTAAGAGAGTTTGTATAATGTGGCTTTCCTCGCGACATTTTGTTTCTTTCTATGTCAATTTGCATATTGGATGGATATAATGCAAAAAAGCTGAAAAATCTTCAACTTTCTTAAGTTTTGGCTGATGCGTACTTCCATTTATTCGCTACTATATCCACATCACAAAATGGGCAAATCCTTTCAGCATCATGGTTTACACTGTGCCCAAAAATGTGTAGGGGATTACTTTTGTTCCCCAACATTTTCTCGTTGGGAATACCCTAGAAGTGAATGAAGCAAAAGGTAAAATCATAACTGCGGTATGAAAAGCCTCCGGAAGCAAACCTAGCTTAAAGCTCTTAATAGTGTATTACCGATTCTTCAGTGAAAACCGGGAAAGTGATATAGACTAAAGTATCGCCGGCTTCAAGCACTGTCTAGTAGCATGTAAACTGTCCGATGAAGGATATGTTAACAAGATATTCTGGTGACCCTATTTGCAAAGGTCATGTGCGAGTGGAACGCAAGCTTTTTTTTCGTGACTTCTAAAAAGAGAGCGCGCCACACATGTGAGTATCTACAAAAGAACCTACTTAGGTATAGGAGGTACTCTAGTTACTCTAAAGCCCTGTCTACACGATTTGTCCATGACCATCGTCATGCAAATGTACGACATTGTTTTAAAGATTCCCCCTTTGATTATGCAGCACCGTGTACCATATGTGTTCATGCTCTATAAAATGTAAAGTAGCCGCAAACTTCTCGGACTTGAAATGTTCTAAATTCTTTATTTTTTTCTGAATATCCCTGTAATCGAGTAATATGCATGTTTAGGCGTTGATTTTTCTTACTATTTCTCTTACTACGACGATACATAATGAGCAAATGATGAGAATAGACCGAGAAGATCTCGAATGTTTTGAACATTTGTTGGAAAGATGAAACATGCATCTCAAAATCAGAACACCGTCGTACATATGAACCTTGGTCAACTTTGTTGGGAAGCCCGTCAATACGTTCATACATCATTTTGTTCATGAACATTTTCATACAGATGTATGATAGCGTAGACGGGGCTTAAGCTTTACAGGATAAAGCCGCGGTCACACTACAACGAATTCGGATCGGATTCCGATCCGATTTTTGTGAGTCTTTATTAAAATCTTCTCCATTCGGAAAGAACCCAAAATTTGCCAACCTGTGTAAATATATGATTTACATTAGAGGTCTATGAAAATAAAATGTTAACTGTTTTTTTCGTGACGTCACACCGACAAACAGCTTTTATCGGACACGCGTAGTCCGATAAAGGCTGTCTGTCGATGTGACGTCACAAAATAATTCGTGTAAATTTAATTTTCATAGTCCTGCGATAAAAATCATATAATTACACAGGTTGGCAAAGTTTGGGTTCTTTCCGACCCGAAATGGAGAAGATTTTAATAAAAACTCACAAAAATCCGACTGGAATCCGATCCGAATTCGTTGTAGTGTGACCGCGGCTTAAAAGGTACATAATGTGAAGATAGATTACGATACTAACATTTTCTCCTTTTAGTATTCTTCACTTAGATTAAAATACTTTTATATCACTTGGGGGATGACATAGGGCTGCATCCACGAAACTACATTTCAGTGCTCATCCAATTTGAAAATTTTACTTATAGGTTTGTCGGTCAAAATCAAGGGAGCTCACGCAGGCAGTAGGGAATTTTGCCCTCCCCGTCCAGGTTTATTTAGAGTAAAGGTGGTTCCTTCAAAAAATTTCTTGAGGTGTCAGTTGTAGAATACCCCTTTCAAAACTGTCAGAGCTTCCATTTTAGTAACTGCAAATTTGTGATGGCTGCAAGTTGACCATTTTAAATAGTTTTACTTCATTTTCAAACTGCCTTCTTCGATAATTTGTAAATTCGTTTTATTTTAAAATTTTCGGTAGGCAATCACACCTACACACAAAGTCACTGAGAGTGTTGATTGATCCTTGAAAGTGGCGTTTACATGCTTGGTGATGACTAGCACCGTGCATCTTATGTAATCGACATCAGTTTGTTGAAATTTTGCTTTCCATGATATGAAACCGCAAAGGCGATTACTCTGCTTTATCACTTTCTGTAAGATGTTAATTGTTTGCTAGTAAATCACGTGGGGTAACGAATAACTCTCTGTTGGAAACAAAAATATTCTGCTCTGTAGAGTGCTGTAGCTTTGTTTCGGACCGATTTCATCACGCCTTCCTGGGAGAAGGTATTTGAAAGTGTGCATAAAAACCACTTATTCCTCCTCACGTATCTGTGGGTTACCGACTCATGAGAGATTCTGATTTGAACTTTCCCCTTTTTAGAACCCTTTGTTGTTAGAACCCACTTGTTTGTCAAAGAGAGGGTTTGGTATGTTCGGCACTTGTTCTACATTTTTTGTATTTTCTTGATTTCACTGAGGATCCATATTATAAAATTCGATTAATGAAAAACGTGTACACCTTTAGGGTAAATTGCCGATATTTTTCTCATGTGCTTGTTTGTGGAGGGATCATCGAGGGTACACTTTTCATTAAAATGTGCCATTTGGGCGTTGTAACTTCACTGTACTTTAATCTGTGTCATCATCTTTGCAGTACACATCAATTTCACAAAGTAATTTTTCGCAGAAAAGTGCGGACCCCACTCCACGTAATTGCATCAAGACATTAGATTCTTCCTTGAGTATATAGTTCATTGTAGAAAAGCCTTAATTCACTGACAAGGTTTACCTACTCATCTTCGGTATACGTGCAAAAGGAGGGTTCCAGTGACGGATCCTTGACTTGAGGATGAACCGGACACCTGGGCCCCTTAGGCCGGTTAGGATAGTTAACCTTGTATAACAAGTATCCTGGTTAAAAATCTGTCCCCAGCAAACCAGGTTTTGACAGTTAATCTCCCTGCCAAAACTAAAACTAGCTTTTCCGGCAGAGCTGGGGATTGTTTATTTCCCAAGACGTAGAATTGTCAGTTATATCTGCCCTCTCGTCACGCCCATGCTGCCTTTGACCATTACTAAGAATCAATACAGTAGACCTCTCTAACTACCTTAGAAGGGGCATCCACATCTTCAAAATTTAACCAGAAAAATCCTACTTCTACCACAAATTCTATCTCTCTTCATGTGAAATAATTTTTCCCCTCTACAAAACCTTTAAAACTACTTTGAAACAGTGGCATCCACGTTGAAACCATTATGAAAACAATGTCACCTTCTCTTAACTAGGTGACTGGTCACCCTCATTTCATGTACGATGTCTACCCTTAATTTTGACCCTTGACCATCCTTAAAACAATAGCCTTCTAGTGCTTGACTTGGATGACGTACATGCAAACTATAGACCCCGTCGCATTATCTTTCTTTGATATCGTGTTCCCAAGCCGCACATACAAAATTGCCACTCTTCAATACGTAGACCATATCGTTTTCGAAACCAGTAGCAAATAAGCAACACTTTCGCTTTGTTCACACTTACATTAAGTTCTTAGATTTTTCAGCAAGTAATATATAGTGTTACGACATAAGAACTAAATATGACATGTAGATAGGCTGAAAGTACAGCTGTCTCTGTTCCAAATATTGCTCTTACCTGGTGGACACGAGTTGGACTCCACAGAAATGTCGTCAATAGCTATGTCACAGTTATAGTCATAAACTGCATAGCTGGCTTCAAAAATGATCTGAAACACAAATGGAAAATTTTCTGTCATCGTTGAAGCCCAGTTTAGCATAGAAACTTTTACTTTATTATGTTGAAAAATACAGCCCTTGTAACACTGTGGACATTATAAGCCAATTAATTTAATTGCATCAAATGCCATTACGACTGAACATGGTCCCATACGGAAGTTCTCCATTAAAAGTTCTTTTGCTTAACATATAAATATCACGTACGTGAACGGGCTGTGTGGATGGGGGTATCTCCATCCGTCCCTCCACCCATTCTCCTTCAGGTGTGACTCCGAAATAACTCCAGTCTGGATCAAAACCAAGTCTATGACCCCACTGTTTTATGTAGACGTTTAAAAAGTCTTGAGCTTTCGTCAGCGTGCTGTATTTGTAAAAGTAGAATCTCAAACATCTAGCAGAAGATGATGCCTGGAGTAGTGGAGATATTAATCGCGCGCGGTCATCGAATCGCAAATAATAGTTACTGCAGTCCATCAGTGCATAAAAACCTGACAAGAGTAAGAGAACGTTGTAAAAGTTACATTCTAAGAAGAGGATATATGCGGTGCTGAAATTTGTTTCCCATCATCTTCTTTAACCTGATGGCTACCGTTATTTGTCGATTCATCACGATTGTCTCATGACACCTTCACGGCAGTTGCTACAAGATTCCCTTGTCTACAAGCGGGAATCACGAGAGATAGGGGGTATACCCCAAACATATTGTAGATGCTCTTCCCATTCACATTCTCACACCGTACATTATACTTCACAGGGCCTTTACAACCCCAAGTTTTCCTTTAGCGAGCATGTTTTCATATACAGAGAACTGGACCTAGTTCACGGATCCGTTAAAATTTGGTCAGCACTAAAAAACACGGCCTCTCCTATAAATCTTTAAATGAGACTTTTTTTCTGTCGTATTTCATAATATGACGGCCCTTGTATCAATGCAGCGTTCTATTACCTTCTGCGGTTCCTGTTGTATGGTCCACCTTTGGTCCAGATCCATACGACCGTGTTGGTCCCGATTGACGTGTCCAGTCAAAGAGATCATCAATTGCCTGTTCATAACCACACCAATCTATATCGAAGTCACATTTGATGTTTTCGACAGATTCTGGTCGTGTAGTTAGTGGCGGTACATCTGTTACGACTACCAGAAAAACGAAAATAAAACATACCCGACATAGCAAATAATTACTTAGCTGGGTGTACCTCATCTGTGTTCAATGGTAATTGTGCGATCGGTATATGGCACAAGTACTTAACATGAGTAGCCATTAAAGGTATGGTAGAAAAGGTAATACTTTTAGTACCCTTTTGCATATCTCTTTTTTAAAACTTCTCCGTTATTACTTCTTTATATCTGCTTCATGTATGATATAAAACATCATGCCAATATGCTTTGTAGAGCAATATGAGGAGGTCAATATTTTAAGCGATGTTATAAAGCAAGGTTAGGACGACTGTATATTCGTCAAGTGAAAAATACTTTCCGAATAAAATATCAATTGAATTATCACAGACTATAGCAAAGGAAAATCTAATAAAGGCCCTAAATTCCCAAATGATACTCAGCTTACCATCTGGACAATCTTGTGAAGCATGCAGCACCACGTCATCGAGCGCTACATCATCCCTCTCCTTAACTCCGTTTCGAGCTTCAAAAATGACCTTCAGATGACACAAAGAATTGTTTGAGTGAGCAAAATGGTGTAACGAAAGGTTTATCTTATGGTAAATAAATTAACCAGAAATCAAAGTGAATATGCTATATACTGGGGCAAAGTTTTACAACAGGAGTGCGCTGTGACAACCAAGTTTTCCAAATCTTTACTCATATTTTTTCCTCTTATGGTGCGATTCCTCAATTATGGAGGATTATCTCTCCTACACCTCCTGCATGCATAAATAAAAAAGTACATTTTAAAAACAGATTTTACCACCGCTTGTTATCCGTTGTTGAGAATCCTTCACTTTGTCTGGATAAACACTGTTCTGCTTGTACACAACACACGGTCATTGATAATATCAATATGGCATCAATATCAAATGGATGATGCCTGAAATGGTTTACTTTTACTTAGGAAAATAAACTGTGTATATATATATAGAGAGAGATATATAGACAGACACACAGATAGACAGACATTTAGATAGAAATACATATGAATGAAATCACGAGCATGCTTAAAGTGATGAATACCAAGTTGGCAGAGCTAAATACACGAAATGATGTATTTAGGCAAGCATATTTTCCTCACTACTCTGAGATTCTCGCCCTTCCGGCGATCATCAGGTGAGCTGACTGACCAAGGTCAAACCAGGGGGCTGTGAGGTATAGATCCCTGGTCAAACCAATACAAGTACGCTTATTTCTTTTTAGCACGGCTTGGTGGTCGCCGTGTATGCCCGCACTTTATAATGAGCTCAGCTTTTTGTTCAAGCAGCTTTCGGCTCTGCTTCTGGGAATATCTTGGCACAGGTTACATATCGGCCAGATAACGTATTAGATCTTCGAATTATTTGCCATGTAATTTTGTACAGGTTCTTTTTTTCCTGGAAATCCCAGATATGTTTAGACAACTCAGTCTCTTTGGCGTATTGGAAATCAGTTGCATTTTTGCCACTTGATGAAAGGTGTAAACCTCGTAGAATTTTTCACAAACATTTAGCAGTATTTACTACTCCCTTTTTGACCTACATACTTCACAAGTGCCACGCAGTACTTTGACCTTATATATATGTATATATATATATATAACGCTAATTCCCACCTTAAGGGGAAATTGTTATATCTGCTTGTACATAGGGCGAAAAAGAGATAATAAAATACATAAGAAAAAAATTCGCCCTAACGTCTAAACATATAATTAACGTTATTTCAATGGGCAGCCATCCGTTCGTGTTAACAGCTAGGTGTCCGTAAATTTGACAACTTTGAAGTAATGGCATCTAGTTTGTAAATCTAAGAGGGCGCCCTTGTAAGTTTACGTATTCCTATAGGAAAAGTGTGTGGAAACGTTAAGGCGAAACTTATATTTCACCCGAAAATTTTTTTCCCCTTAAGGTCGACTTTTCAACAACAACTTTCCCCCTAAGTGCCGAATTAGAGAAATATATATATATATATATATATATATATATATATATATATATACATTGAAAGGTCGGGACTATAGGGTACTATTTACTGAGGCTTCTGAAGAGTGAGGACCTACCACACTAGGCCCTTACGAAACAGTGCTGTAAAGCTGCCTTGTAGTACCCTATAGTCCCAGCCTTTCAATATTTAAGCTCCCTTGATAGGTTGAGCACTCTACCATTGACTGGTTTACTTTGTTAAGAATATATATATATATATATATATATATGTATATATATATATGTGTGTGTGTGTGTGTCTAACACACGTTACCGCTAAGGTCGCAAGCACTTTGTTACCACTTAACAATGTTTAGCTTTTCATTCTGCTGCTGCATGAGGAAGAACCTAAGAGGTTCCAAACGTTCAGCTTGTCGTGTTCAGTAAATATTTCTGATCTGGTTTTAATTGTGCAAAGATTTGTTAGCAGATTGTGCCGTCTTTACTATTTCTTTCGGTTGTTGACAGACTTATTGTTCCTTTTCTACTTATTATATATGATGAGGGAGGCATTGTGCCTTTTTTCTTATTATAATTATATAAACATATATTTATATATATATATATATATATATATATATATATATATATACATGTACTTTTTTGCATCTTACCCGGAATTTAGTTTGTCGCTTGTCGAATGTAAATGTCCCTCGGTGCCATTCGTTGCCTTGGTTACCAGATGCTTTCCACAAAAGATTATTAGGTAAAGATAAGTTGGAAGCTGGTACCACGTAAACATTTAACGTCTCTACATCATTCCCGTACATATGGTACCAAAATTCCAGGCAAGAGGTTTCCTGTGTTGGTAGCGAAGGAGGTGAGATGAGCCTTGCAGATGCTTGGCGTGGTTTCCAATAATTTCCCGTGTATACCATGTAAAATCCTATCAAAAAGAAGACTTTATCGCCTAGTAAAGAAGCAATGTACTGCCTCATATTTCAGGATTCTGGTTTTTCATCTTATGTGGTACTGGCAGAATACTGCCGTTTTTGACTAGAAATGTAACATAGCCCGCGCGTCTATTAACTCTATTAAAACTGGCAGAATACGTTTTTCGATACTAAATATCTTAATGATATAATAGGCACACTCATGTTACCGAATAATGCAAATAGTTCATGAAGTGTAGTGTAATAGTTTTGAAGAAAGTCTCAAACTTAAGCCATCTAATTTTTCCAAATGCTAAGAGAACATGTTCCATGTAATATTATAACCAATTGCAGCATTTGTCATGGTAATTGTTTTGCTACGGTTTTCTTGGTTCTATATTCCGGAATTTAGTAGTGTATAGGAAACCCTTTGATTTAATATCCTCAAACTTTCTTAGCCATATTGGAAGTACAGTGAAGACTTCGCAGTGGGTCATTATTACGGAAAGTCACTCTGCATTACTTTCGAAACTTTCTTCTCTGTGCTCGTGGTTACAAATGGTTTAACTTTCTTTGCCAACTTTTTGTGGCAAATATGTGAGTTTAGGTCAAGGAAGTCCCTATACATGTGTATACATTTCATAAATGAAGAGGTGTTTGTTTATCACTTACAGGCAAGTTTCAATGACGTCGGAACGGACGTACGTCGAAAAAATTCAGTTTTGTTTAAAAAGTGTTGTTTAGATTCGTAGCTTGTTGCGTAAGTCACCGACAAGTTAATAGACGCGCGGGCTATGTTACATTTCTAGTCAAAAACGGCAGTATTCTGCCAGTTTTTACGAAGCGTTTTCTCAATATCACCTGGAAGAGTACCCTTTGGTGTGTTCCTTCCATTTCCCTTAATCGATATTTTAGCAGACTTTTGTCGTCAGGAAATTAAATAGAAGGTGATACAAAGTTGTTACGCCTTACTTTTTATTTCACTTTACGTTTTCTCGTTTCTCCTTTTCACAAGGTTATTTCATCTTATTTTCTTAATACCCTCATTCAGTAATTTGACTCACTGCTTCTTTTGTAGAGCAGAAAAGTTAGAGCTTGAGACTACTAAAAGAAATAGGACCACGAGAGAAATGTTTTAAATATTTATTTCTGATATCTTGAGTCGTGGCAAAGACAGCTTGATTAAAATATGGTCTTTCCCTCTTTATTTTTCATTATGTTGTTTGCTCAACAGGCTAGTCAAGGGACTGTTCTAGGACTATCCAAATGATTTGACAAAAAACAATTATATTGACGTCAATAAATATTTGTGACTTGTAATAATCAGTTTGAATGCTCTGAAATGTGACATCACAATTTTTGGATTTATTCCTTGTGCTGTTAGTGACTATACATTTTTACAACTTTGCCAGAAATGTTTCCCTAGTGTGATATCGCTAAAGAATAGGCTATGGTGTGGGTTACCATGCCTTGAAGGCCATTATTCATAATCTTCAATATCATGCACAATGTACTCAACCTTCGATTTACAAAACGTAATTTCCTTCCATCCTTATCTTCCACAATTTTCAAGACCAAGAATGTCAGTTTTATAGGCTAGTCAAAATGATGGAAAGTGAATGATTCTCAGTTACAATGATTGCTTCCAGGTCCTTTTCTCACCTGATGATTGGACGGATAGAACACAAGTATGCTACTACTTAGCTTTAAGTTTCGGTATATTTTCAGTGTGCTAAGTTAATCTAGAGCAGTTGATTTTGGGGGGCATTTCTAGAGAGAGTATGCTTTTTGACAAATAAGGATTGTCAGAATATTTCATGGAATGTACAGTTTCATAATGCAGCACTGACTGAAGGCTAAATCTGGCCCAATTACCTTTGAAGAGAAAGAACAGTTGTATTGTATTAGTTCCCAACCAAAACATTCATCGGCAATGTAACACAAATTTATAGAATTAAATTTTGACATGGATTTGTTAGAATTTATGGGACTTGCGGGAATGATTGAGACCCCTTCCAAATGTGTGAGAACGGGTAGGCATGTTTTTCTTCCTTTGGAATGGGTTATCTGAGATTAGGCTGTTACATGATAAGTAGCATAGCTTGTTTATCAACGAAATTGCCAGTACTGTTTAAACATTTCATTTATTTGCATGCCACTTGCCGATAGGAGTAACAAGTTCCCAAAAAGTAAGAACAGACATAGAAGAGACGATGTCTCTCATAAGTATTAAAATGACGGGATTTAAATGTCTTTAATGTACCTTAAAGTCGTATTACTCCTTAAGGAAAGCTCTGTTGAACTAGATTTATCCATCGTATTACTTGAATATTGCAATGATAATTTTAGTTACTTTTTTAATTGTGTTGTCTGGTGCTGGTATTACATTGCTTAATTGTTGCGACTGCTGTAAGCATTGTGGTCTGGATTTCACAGATCCACTTCTAGTCTAGGAATAATATAAGCGTGAGGATTAACCTCTGTCACGGATTGAAGTAACAGAGATTTACATCTGAAATATTGTGAAAGGCTGCATTTCTTTTCCGAAGTGAGAGGAGTCCTTTCGCAAAGTTTATACAAGTTCATACAACTAGACTTCTCATCATACTGTAAAATGAACACTGAATGTTAAATGCTTCATTCTGAGACTGTCAGGACTTTCTCCGTTCAAAAAATCCACGAAAAAGTAAGGTAATCTTTCCCCTGTTACCTTAATAGGCATCTTTTCCTTCACCAAAACCATATAACCTATTCTCAACCAAGATAAAGGACACAGTATAAAGGACATACCCGTTATATTTTGACACCTTGTGACCCCCAAGCAACCAATGACACTGCCCCAACTCCAAAAACGATATATTTCTTGCACTATTCTTACAGCATTTTAATGCAAAAAAGAAATCCTGAACAGTCTTTTACAAGCTTTGCCCCTCCCCGATCACCCAATTCAGTACATCTTCCCCCTAACCTTAACCACAAGTCATGTCACAAGCTCCCAATCTATAACATTATGACAGTTACCTTTATACCATACATGGCATCTACCCTTTTTTCCTTTTTTAAGTATCCACCATTACCAGCATTACTTTTACACACGTTTTGCCCCTCATCCACTTGTTCTATCTTTTTTCCTTCAACAAAATCATGCTACCTACTTTTAAGCTACCTGAGCTACATATGGACGTACAAGGAAAGGGTGTCCAGGCGGCATCCTACCCTGGAGTTTGGTAATAGCCAATATCTAGCAAAATCAAATTAATCAATTAACATTAGTTAGAAGTGTTGACACTCATAAGCCGTTCATGCTGTACTGACTGCACTTAAACCTGCTTTTAATGCCCGACCCTTCTATTATCTTTAGAGTTGAACTGATAATTTTACCAGCTACCAGCTTTTTACGAACGCTACGAAAGCAGGATTTCGCTTCCGGGATGCAAGGGACCTTTAAGAGGACTCAGAAAGTGTTACTGAGCTGAGTCCGCCAGAAGCTAGTCTTTGTCTCGGCCCAAATCACATTATCTAACAAGAACACTCAAAACAAACCGAACAGTTACAGTGCACAATTGCTGCACTCAACTTTGAGGAAAAATTCGACAGATTTGTTTACTAATTTATTTTTTGCAACAACATTACATTCTTGCGTAAACTGCCTGAGCAGGTGCGTTGTAGTCATTCTGTTCCCACACATCCGAATTTGCTCAACTTTCTCGGTTAAATTGGGGCTTACGTTACTTCAAGTGGTAAATAAACAGACATTCAGTTAGAACAAGTTCGAACTAAACAACCCATTGGATAGACTAGTAAAGTTAATGATGGATGATGGCAAGCTAACGTTATGTTGCTTTGCGAATAATTTTCTTTACGTACATATACGTATAGTGTGGAGTCGCCTGTTCATAACGAGATATGTTGGTAATTTCCCCCACCCAATATGCAACTCAACCTAGTTCAAAATTTCTTCCCAAATCTTTAAAACTGTTTTGTGGAGGAATCAGTTTCCTGTTTTATTTCCACAGGTAACTGTTCCATTAATTAAATATTAAAGTAACAGTACGATTGCAACTAAAATAATCACAAAACTATCGGAATTTTCACTTTTCGATCGAGTCTCAAAGTGTTGTCAGAAGGTCTTCAGGGTACGTGTGTGTCTCCATGTTTGCCCCATGATATTTATCTGAACAGTTAAGGCTCAGTATACCATTACATATTTCTTAATTTTAATCACAAAAACATGTATTGTTGACATAAATTACTGATAGGCATCTTGTCGATTATACCGTACAAGATAAATCGCTTTAAATTTTACTGACTTTGTGGCTAATGCTCTCTTTTATCTATTGGCTTAGGACGCGGGGAGATGGGGGCTGAGGGGTGGTCTAAATTCTTCAGTTAAGGGAAGCATGCTCCCCTGCTCTTTCAATTCAATCGTTCCCTCTGCAAAAACACAAACATTTGCAGTAATTTTATTTAAAAGTTGCACAATTTGTGGCACCAAATTATTTCTAAGGAACCTCCATTTTTTGCGTAGACTCCTTCCCAGGATATAATTACTGAATTTGTAACTTCACATCCTTATGATGGACAAAAAACTTGAAGTGTTAGAAAATATGCTATCCTTGAGAATTGGACTTACCCAAATCATTTTGTAGGGTGTGATCATAGTCTGGCCCACTGTACCGATCTCTGGTGGCTCGGTTCTGCCATACCCAGTCATCGTCGTCTGTATCATCTTGTTTGTAGTAACATATTTCGGGTGACTCAAAATCACATGACACACCACTAGTGTTTTTGGAAGCGTCTGCAACACCACATACAGATAAGAAAATCAAGATGGGACTTAGCGTGACCCAAATTAGTACATATGGGGAATATTGTTCGCACAAAAAATGTTGCATCATAAAGAGATTCAAAATACTACACTTAACTTCTCTGTACATACTAGGAAACTGCAGCCGTTTAATGGATTATCTCTCTCAGTTTAGACAACTTTCCTATGGCTTTACCATTGATCTCTATAAGCAAACTATATGTTACGCCTGTCTGGAAGGAGTCTGACTTTTCCTTCCGATGGTGGAGATAGCAGGCCAGCTGGTATATTATGGGTGACTGCCTCGTAGGTGTATGACAATTTTGTGAAAAACACCGTTGCTTTCATGATTTCCTATTCTAGCTTACCGTTATACTTCCTACCGGCCGATCTCGTACCCTTAACTTGTCGCAGAGAACCAAAATGCCAGCGTGATCTCTGCTAATGGGACAACATTTCGTAACTTGCTAGAGTTTATGGAAACAGTTCCTAAAGCAATTCGTAAATATTTGGCGATATAACGGGGAAGGTGCCTTCATTCGACCAAACTTTCCAAGACTTTGAGTCGTCAGAAACCACTGGGATTGAAGAAACCAACCACAGAAATAAAAAAGGAAAGAAGACCAGAATAATTCACGGGCACCAAATAAAGATACGTTTTTTTCATAATGAAATCACATCGAAGGAAGACTGCATCATCAATATCAACTGGAAAATGGTCCACCTCCTTAAGCAAGTGTTCAAATTATGATTCCGATTTGTGTTATGCATATCCAATGCCATTTTAACATATTTGAAATACTTCGTTCTTATACCCATAACTTTGTAAATACCCGTCTTACTGAGAGTTTACCAAGTTCCCTATCAAATGTTGCCCCTAAACACCATCAGGAGCCCTACAGCTTACCTCTGGACGCTTCAGTTTTAGTGTCAATGGGTCATACTCTATGGTTTGCCTACCTTTCAAACAGTCATATCTCGCCCTGATAGAGACAACAACCTAAACTGCACCAAATGTTATGATCTCCAGTTTTGGTTGTAAGAAAGAACTGCAGTAGACGCTGCTGGAAAGCGGCGCTCCCTGCTAGAGGAGTGGGTTCCCGGGTTCCACATTTTCCTTATTTACATGAGGTAAATAGGCCTGGGAAGTGCCATTTCTAGCGATCTGGGAGGCATTTGGGGTCAAAATTTTCTTTCGCTTTGCGCCAACCCATGGTGGCGAGGAGCGCTGAGAGTCTGTGTATGGACTCCCCCCCCCCCTTGACAAATTCCTGGCTACGCCCCTGTTATGAGCTATTGTTTCTACACCATTTAACATTGCAGAAGTTAAATCCAGAATATCGCTTTTGTTAATATCAAATACAGGCTGCGAGACTGATTTTGTGTTATCATATACAGAAACTTACGTTCCCCGGAGCACATTTGTCCAGTAATATTAAAGTCGTCGATTGCTATGTCCCCTCTGTAACTACCACTGGCTCTTGTTTCTACAACGATCTGAAACATAAGATAAACATAAGATAAATATATGTGCGTATTAACTTAACGGTATTTCCAAGGAAACACGCATATGGAAGACAATTTGGTACTTAAACCCAAGTTGTAAATCTCTGAAGTTTGGAGAAATCTTATCTTAGAACTGCTTGACTGCTTCAAAGGTCCCCACGAAGAATCGATTCCTGTACGGGGTGGGTCCTGTGGCTGTCCTATGGCTTTGACACGGCCTGCGAGAGAAACACCCTGCAGCTCTGTCGCATTTACAAGATTTTTGGATATAACTATGAAAAATAGATGTGTCTCACTGTGGACAAATGGCAGTAGATGTGTCTCACCCACGAATAATAGCTTCACTCAGACGAAAGGACAGCTCTGCTTCGAGCCGCGTTGATCTGATGAAAAACGGGAAAATGAAAGATGGTTGGGGTGCCACGGAGTTTTGCAATTATGCCACTCAAACTATCCTACGTGAACCAATAGGAAATAATAATGAGATTACCAGCGCATGCAATGGGTGGGCCTGAAGCACGCCGAAACGTTTCGCTTAACAGAACATTTTATTATTGTTTTACTCATTTTTGCATTGCAAAAGTTATTCACTATCCCAACATACCCCTAATTTCATTTTTATCAGTATGATGGATGCGGGCCGAAAACAATGGTTTTGTCCTCACGTTTTGGTTTGGGACAAAGCTGCCTTGAGCCATAGGGATTTTTAATCCTGATTTCAATGTTTTATATAGCTCAAAGGACAAAATGGTTACCACACACTGTAAAACCCAATTTGTTGGGATAACTTATCAGACTCGAGGTAACTTGCTGCATGGACCTTTCAAAGTTCAGGCAACTGAGTTTCTCTTAGTAATGAGATGCATAATCGGAGACAATCAGTTGCTTGAACTTTGAAAGGCCCATGAAGCAAGTTACCTCAATTCTGATAAGTTATCCCAACAAATTGGGTTTTACAGTGTAGTTCTCCGTCAAATGTGGTTGGTTCTCTAATGACGGAGAAACTTTCCGAGGTGACGCAAGATTACCAAGTAATAGGCCTACACGCCATGGTATCTCATGAGGGCCACCGACTCGAAACCCCTTAATCGACAAAGGGGATGTGGAGAGCTGACATGCCAAGAAGTCGAAACGTCGGGGGTGGCAGACCAGTTCTAAACAATAACATCCAAAGTCATTAGCCTACATACGTGTTACAATCTATACACGTGCTGCACGGAGGACATAGTTGGCTTGGACTTGAGGACAATGCGACTTGTATAGTTTCATTGCGAGAGCACTGACTTTTTCAAAGCAGTTAGAAGAACCTGTCTTAAGTGATTAAAAACCTCAGGAAGTCCAAACCTTAGTGTTTACCTGCCTCTGAAAATTATGTTAGTGCTTTCACTTTCTAGGGTTTCAAATTGACATAATTTGACCATCGAGTGTTCCTTAAGAAAGTCTAGCTGGCCATCTCCCATTCTAGGCAAAGAAACTACTCCCAAAATTACACAAGACTTAACGAGATGCTATCGTGGAGCCTTGAAACAATCATAGAATGAACTCGATTGAATGACTTCAACAGAGTGCCGCAATTGAAGACTTTTCTTAAACAACTTCACCAAGTAAACAACGTCGTTTGTATAACTGGTCATCCGAAGGGTGCTCAGACCAGGAGAGCAACCAGCTTAATGAATTGTGTAGCTGAATTTGATGTCATATCCTGACAGCCGCTAACAAAGCCAGAGTATTTGCAGAAAAACCATGAACAAAGCTTAAATGTTTGTCTCCACTTGACCTCCACAGACCACAGACAACTTTTCAGCCGCAAAACGCCTATGGGTTCATATCCCGACTATATGGCACCCACATGTCAATTGTAAAAAGTATCCTAAGTTCCCCAGTTAAGATATCGTCTTTACAATGTTTTCAGCATTTGACCAAGGAAGTCTTCCATGATTTGACCAGCAGTCACCCAAAATATTATATGACCTCCAAAAACGATAAGAATCTTCCTTTTAGTATGACAAATGTATATGCCATGTGTAACCAAAAGCCAAAGGCTAAGTGACTCCTTGCCTCTAAAAATATTTGTAAACACTCTTTTTACTTTCCAGAGTTTCAAATTTACACGATTTTAGCACCAAGCGCTCCCTAAGGTAAGCCCTGCTAGCTACCTCCCACTGCAGGCAAATTTAAACCTGCACATTCTCCAAGGAGTAACAACCCTGAACTGAGACGAGTCTCATCAATAAGCCGTCAGAGAGACTAAAATGCCTTCAACAAAGTTGAGCAGCTTTACGAAAAGCAAGCAACGTGAATAGCTGGTCCCCACAATGGTGCTTCAGACCAGGAGTGCAACCAATTCCATCAGCTATGAAACTGTCTTTGATGGTTTAGTATATAACCTGACAAATGGAAGGGAAGCCAGCTATAAGATCTATCAAAGCTACTCTTCCTGAAATACCATATTATGAAGTTTCTATCATTTAACCCCTGGTGACCTCAAAAGAAGCTTGACCTCCACAAAACCAAAATTGTTCTTCTTCTTAATATGGGGGCATCCTTAGGCTAAGTATGAGCTGCATCATTGTTATTCCTCTCTTAAAATATGATGTTTGTAAACATTTTACAAGGTTTTCACCAGTTGATCTCCAGAGACCTCAGATAATCTTTGAACTCTATAAAACACAATAGGGTTAATTTACTGACAATAATGCATCCACATGCTAATTATGAAACTATGTATGGTTTCTGTCTGGAGCAATTAAAGTTTCAAGTTTTCCAGTTTTTTGCATCAGTGACCTCTGATTTCTTCCAACAACAATAGAAGTCTACACCACATCCACACACCAAGAATGAAACGTATCCATGCTTCGTACCTTAATATATGTGTACAAAGTTTTTGTTTTTTGACCTCTGGTGATCTTACATGTATAAATATATAAAGTATGGAAAATATCCAAATTCCATCATTTGATATATAGCGTTTACAAGCATTTTACAAGGTTTTTAGTTTCATTTCCCATGACTTCGGATAATACTTGACCCCTAGCCTACCAAAAGTAATACGGTTTATCCACTGAAACTAACACATGTACATGTCGAGTTTGAAAAACGTTTATGCCTCCGACTCGGAGGGTCGTGATCTCAGGATGTGGGTTTGACCTCTGGTTACCAAACATAACCTCCGACCTTCACTAAAAACTGAAGGGTTCTTTCTCTTTCTATGATTAATACGTTTAAGAAGTATGAAAAGCATCCATCGTTCATATCTTCAAATAACATGTTTGCAAGTTACTTCCCAGTTTTTTTGTTTTTTTTTAATTTCTCCTCCGGTAAACTAAGATGAACTTTTACCTCTACCATAAACATTAACGTTCATCTACTCAAAGTTATGCATTATGATAAATGCGAAAAGTATGCACGCTTCCCATATGGAGATATCATGGTTACAAAGTGTTTGGCATTTGGCCCCTGGTGACCTCTTATGACCTTTGACCCTCACCAAAACGATAGCGTGTCATTTTCTCTTGTTATAATATATTTCCACACATACTATACGTATGAAGACTTTTTATTATTCCTACCTTGCGATATCTTAAGCGTCACAAACGCGTACTCACCCACCCACCCACACACACACATACACACACACTCACATATCCATGCGCACGCCATCGTGACTGCACAGATTCATTTAACCTTCGGGAAAGGAACAAAAATAAATGATCAGTTTTGGGGGCGGCTGGCCTCTCGGTGGTAAAATGCGCCATTGCAGGACATTAAAGACTGAATAAGGAAAAACTTGCAGATGTTTGTTGTAGCTGACCGCTCGTATATTGCTGGTTTCTCCAAAGTGGGGTTTGGGGCATGACCTTCTATTTTTAAGGAACCTTAGACCTCTGAAGGCCTTTACCCAAATAATAGTGTTACTATAATTCAGATATATTTAATATTGCCCCGATATCCCCACTGAATGTTATTACATTCACAGACAGACAGACACACAGACAGAAAGACAGACACACAGACAGACAGACAGACAGACAGACAGACAGACAGGTAGGCGGGTTGGCCGAAAAGTACCAGCTGTGCAAGTTCCTCTAGTATGCGTTTTGAAGCCACAGTATTTCATTTCAACCTGGCTTAAACAATAGTGAGCTATGAAGGAATTTTTATGTCTAATAACAATTCTATCAGTTCATTTCTTCAGCATGTACTTAATGGAGTTATAAAAACTGTACTTAATTTAGTCATACAGAAGATTTTATTTTACTAAACACTCACTGCTAACTTTGAACTTACTACAAAATCTTTATCTGACGTCAGGTCCATCTCTGTGGCCCACCATCTGTCTCCTCGGTTACCGCTAGTTGACCATAGCGGATCCTCAGTAATCAGTTCATCTGCGTTTCTCATGTAAACCGAAAGCGTACCAACACCATCTCCGTACATATGATACCACATGATGAGGCAACTGCTTTCGCCTGTAGTCGCCGCCATTACCGGGGTCGCAATCCTCGCTAACATGTCCTTCCATGCATAGGAAGCTTCCATGTAGATATAATAACCTTCAAAAAAATGCAGTCACATGTCACAAGAATCAGAAGCACGATTTATTGACCACGTATGCATTTGAAATTTATTTTTTCCATGTTGTATATCCATTATGTATTTCCATGACATGGGTTCAAACGCTTCAAAAAAAAGAAAGCTTTCTTTATAAGTTACAGAAAAGTAGAGAAGTCTACTCTTTTCTTTTCATTTCGCACGACAAATGGATATATATATATATATGTTAATATATAAACACATATATACATATATAATAATAAAACACATCTCAGAGCTGACATAATAAGAGCACAGATACGATAAAAACAGCGTATATTTCGGACACCCCTGTGTCCTTCCTCAGCGCAAAATGGAAAGTGAAAAATTACAGCATTTTTCAAACTTAACGGTAAAACAAGTACAAACAAAGACAAATGATAGACATGCAGGTTTAGTTAACCTTGACAGCTTGGGAAGGGTTATCAGTTACAAAGGGTAAGTCACTTAAGATGACAAGGTCCTTGTTCAGGCCCATAATGTGTTGACAGTTTAGCGATCCACTTGCTCTCAGATTTGAGGCGTTCGTTGACAGATTGGTAATTTAAACCGAGCAGAATATACTTAACATTTGAAATGGAATGATTCGGTTCACAGCAGAAATGTTTAGCAACGGGGAAATGAACATTTCTTCTGGATAGTCTTCTTATGGCTATTGAATCTAAATCTGAATTTATTGCTCGTCTGCCCGACATAGTTGCCTTTGTCGCATACATTACAAAGAGTAAGTAAACCACATTGGGTGTATCGCAGTCAAGGGGAGGAGGACGAACAATGCACTTTGTGCCGGGAGGGGTGAATTCTTTGTCTGTAATACTAAAATGACAGACCTGACACCTCGGTTTGCTACATTATGCGTTGCCTATGTTACGGGTACCAAGCAGTCGGGATATGAGTAATGCTTTGAGACTGGGGGGGGGGTTGACGTCTGGCAGTTAAGGTCATTAAATAATTCAGATAAAGAAGAATAAGACTTGAGAATACTGTAATCTGAACTATGGTTTTATGTAGGCGTTCAGTTTTGGGAGAATAATCAAAGACAAAGGGGATTCGAGAATTTTCAACCTTTTGTTTAATTCAGTAGTTTGTCACGTGGGTAAACAGAAGCCTTAGGTATTCCTTCCTTCATAATGGCGCCGAAAAGAAAATATCCAACAGGATAACATATGTTCTTGTCGTATTCAGACTGACAAGGGCAGAATCTTGGACACTGTGAAAAAACAATACCGCGTTTTACGCTAATATGATGGGAGCTGAAAAAATTAAGGTAACCGTGTGTGTCGGTAGGTGTACAAAAGCGTGGTCGCTATGGTACTATTGCCTAATTCGACCAGCACATCAAGAAAGGAGATGTCCGTCTGGGAGTAATCAAAAGTGAACTTAATGGAAGACTGAAAGTTATTACAAAACGGAAAAAGTCATTTAACGAAGGTAAGCCATGCGGTCATAGGAAGAAAATGTCGTCAATATATCTGAAATAATGTAACGGTTTTAAAATGATATTACCTGTTTAAGAAAGGGAAATAGGCTACATAACACTGCCTTGTCCAAAGTGTTGGAATAACGGTTAAGCAGTCCATCCGAACAATAAAGATAAATAAAGATCCCTCACAGAAGTAGTTGTTCCAAATATTGTTTGAATTATTATAAAAATAACGACAAAAACTATGAAAATCGAAAATGTTTGCGCACAATCTTTATTCCATTCAATCCCACTCCTGGGTGAACAAACCAATAGGAGTGCTCTAATATATGAATATGCAAAATGCAGCACAACGAAAGGTGCCCACGTATATGCCAGCGAACGAACACTGAACACATTATACTCACGCTATAGCCTAAGTACTTGAAAAACCAACTATAGACCTATACTACCATGGTGCTGATATCGATCCGAAAGGTTTTATTGGCTCCATGATAGCAAATCGAGAGGAGAAATTTCTGTTGAAGCCCTCCCGACCAATTTCGGAACAAAATACAGCCCTTGTGAGCTACTCGATAACACCACAACTTGGGACTAGGTATCAGCAAGGGTTGCTACCTGGAAGGGAAAGGACAGTAAAATTTGTGCAGTTAGTGAGCTTTCGTGAGTGTTTTTTGCATGATTCTAAAGGCAGACTCAATAAAATACGAGTAAATCTAACTCAGTTTAACCACGAGACTGGTCATCGATATAATATGTGAGTACTACCTCCGACGAATAATACTGAACAATTCTTGAGTCATTCAAATCATCGATGGTCAACGATATCAGCTTGGAGTCTTACATCTGAGATGCTTACCCTCCGTCGCAAGGTCATATCATGGAGCTACTACCTGGACATTCTTTCCCTGTTACGTTTCCCAGCTAAAATGTACACAATTGCCTTGATTCAACCAGGGAGTTCTGATACAACAGAGACAAATTCCTTTACATGTTGGAAACTCTTGGAGAAACCATTTACAACAATCGAAGTTGACCGAGGGAAAAAACACATTGCTCACAGAGGAAATCGAATCGAGCCATATACAATTTTACGACTTCGACTATTGTCATACTTCAGGTTAGTGCCCTTGCTAGTTATCGAAATCTACAAATTCGACACATTTTGGTCAATTAGTGTATCTTTCTCCAGTTTACGTAGATTATTTGATATGTAGCCTACCGCCCGGCAACGACAAAGACTTGGGATAAAGGGAAGTAGACAAGTGTATAGAGGTGTAACTGGTTACCGTTACAAGCGCTAGCATGCAAGTGTCGTCTTTAATAATGTTAGGGGTGAAATTCACTAACACGGATATTGTGATGAAAACAGGTGCTTTTGTTTCAAAACCTTAAAGACAGACTGTCATCACCCCAAAGTATATTTTTAGTGTATGTATATCAAAATTCTCAGTTGGTGACTGCTGTTTGATTGACATCAAAGTTTGAAAATTTGAAAGATGCAGAGTAGCTCACATTCCACACAAGGCAGAGAGAGTACTTTTATTACATTTTATAGCCTTGTGTGCTCACCAGGACATGGTCTTAAGCAATAAAACAGGTTTATTCTTGCACAAGGAAGAGCCTCATACAGTTATGGGAGGAGCTAGAAGATGCATAGTTGGGAGAATTGGAACAGTCTGGGATCATGAAAATTCCCCTTTAAGTGTGCTTAGCAGTATACAACCTTCAAAATCACTCTATTCCCAGCTAATGCATGAATAACAGAGGGAATGTAAGCCCATCTACAGTACTTCGGTACACACAGCTGCGTGATCATTGAATATTCATATAGTGTTGTGATAGGCGTGGTTTGAGCTATTTGTAATGAGGACGGTTTCTTTTTTCAAAATAACCTGCAGATTTTGACTGTTTTCGCACTGTTTCTTTACATTTTGCAATTCACACTTCCATTTTCAGTCACTATATAAACAACTCCATCCATGAATAGTATAGTTAGTGTATTGACAAATAAAGAAAAACATTAGGCCGTATGTATTTCCCTTTTCTTGAACAGGTAATATCACTTTAAGGGGTAACCGGCTAGCATCCTTTGTTCGAGGTCAGCCATGAAAATAATTGCACAACTGGGAGCCATTCTACTACCCATGGCAGTCCTAGATGTTTGTAAAAAGTGTTGACCGTTAAACTCAAAATCATATTGTGAGTTAAAATAAATTCAACGATAGGAGTAAAGTCACTAATGAACGGTCGTGAGAAGTCGTTAGCAGCAAGAATTTTTTCTTGCTGCAATACCATTGTCATGCGGTAGGTTGGTATAGAGGGCCCTTACATCCATAGTAACAAGGAGCGAATTGGGTGGGGCCGGGATACCTAATATCATTGAGAATCCTTAAGAAATGAGTGGTATCTTGGATATGAGAGAAGTCAACAGAGGGTTAAGAATGCCGTCTACGAAGCCGCTTAAATGTTCAGTAAGTGTGCCTATACAAGATACAATAGGTCTACCGGGTGGCAAAATATTCAATGATTTTGCCAAGTCAAAAATCAACCAAAGGTTGAAAATTCTCGGATCCCCCTT